>VXBW01002927.1:545970-561783 GCA_013400375.1 Thinocorus orbignyianus
AAAAAGAAAAAAATAAAACTGAGGGTAGAGGAGCAGGTTCAGGGAGGCAGAATCCGGAACAAACGGCTCTGTAAATGGGGACTTGTCCCTTTGCACACCAGTTCTAGAGTTTGGGGTATCCTAAATGAGGCAGAACAGTGTGCCCCCACAAAGCAACAATCTGTGCAAAAAAAAGTGTCTTCCCCATGCTCTAGTGGGGAAGAAGGCTCTTTGCAGACTGAGAAGCCAGACTGACTTTACCATGGCAGTATATGAAAAGTGATTTGAGGAAATAATGACAGAGCTAAACAGTGGGAGATGGGCTGGATTAAGCCTCCATGGGTTGGAGAGAAAAACTGCTCTTCCGGGTAGGAGAAACATTATTACACGTTGGTGTGAGTGAGGACCACAGTGTGTCACTCCCAGGCCTGCTGGAGACCATCCCATCAATCTCTGCTTTCCATTCGTTACCCCTATTGAAGCAGCTGCAATTGCTTTCCTTGAGTCCTTGGGAGATGCCCTCAAACCCAAGGCTCAAATGTGCCTGTTTCCTTACCATCCAGGCAGCCTACTGTAAATCCACCTTATTCTCCTGGAAAACATACTCCAGGACTGCAGGTCTGCAAGGCAGGATCTGGCCCCGGGCCCTGAGCGCTTCTCTGAGCTGAGAGCCTGATGCAAAGGTCTTCATCCAGTCCCACTGAGGTCGATGGCGAAGCGCCCGTCCATCCTGGGGAGAACAAAAGGGTTGGGCTTGGCAAATCATTTCCGTTAATGTAGAAGACAATTACTGATGCCTCTTTGCAAATTGCTCTTCTTTGACATTTTTATAACTCAATAATTTCCAGTTGTGTTCCCATGTTTGCCTCTTTTGTGTATAGTTTTGCTATTTTTGAGTGCATGGTTCACAACATTTAAACAAGCACTAACAACAAATTACCTGCTCAACTGGGTTCTGTGAAAAGGGGCCCTGAAACTTATTTACAAATTAAGCGGACTCGGGCAGGGAGGGAGTAGTCACTGGGAGCGAGTTACGGGTGTGCTGCAAATCACGCATGGTTCTCTAGCCAAAAATTCCCTGCGTTCGGGGAGGGGTGAGAGCTTGGAAGCAGAACTCTTTCTTTTACTCAAGACCTTCTTTCACAGGGAAAAATCCACCTGATTTGTTTTGTTTTGTTTTGGTTTTTTTTTCCCCTGTTGCTAACTCCCTAGAGAAATGATCCATCAGAGAAGTAAATCAATATGCGAACACCCCCACACTCAACTAATTTGTTTTCCCGTTTAAAGAATTAAGCCTGCTTTGCATTTGCTTGTTTATATCTCTCCGACTGTAATAAAATAAACACATACATATTTGCGCCCGAAAAAAAATCCCACATCTCAGGTTAAAACGCATTCATGATACGATCCAAATTTCTCAGCCCTCCACAACTCTCTGCCAGAGATTTTGTAAAACGGGATTGATCACTCCAAATGCAATTTCTTGTCTCCCCACTTCAAATTAAAAAAAAATAACGATAAAAAACAAAAAATCGGGAAGACGGGACGCAACCGTGTGCTTCGCTTTGTTTCGTGTTTTGTTAATTTCTCTGAATCTCTGCTGTATTTTCTCCTGTACATCAATTTTTACGTATTTCAGCTAAGGCTGATATTAGATTTCCTGCATCCCAGCATCTTGTCTAACACTCTTCTCCCATTTCGATAGCTGAATTTCGTTACAGTTATAAAGAAAACTCACGATGTGCTTTATACATAATTTTAGAGAAATGAATAGAGCACGAATTATTTTTAAAGCTACCGGCCACTTCATCAGGTGGTTGTTTGTACGGACCAACTTTAAAATTCAGCTGCACATACGTTTGAGTGACTTTTTATCGCCATGCCAATACCATGAAAATTGTTTATGCTTCGGGTTTTCGCCGGTCTGGATTGCGGTTGTTCTCGCTGGTCCCCGCATTTTGTGTTTTCCTTTGATTTCTCGAAAGATTAACCGGGACCCACCAAGATTTGCAATCGGATTTGGTTGCCTTCTTCCGTCCCTGCCTTTCTAGGGATCTTTAACATGGTCCCGAACATCGTTAACATTTAAAAGGTCCTGTCGGACGAAAAAAAGCACAAACATTCACGCCTTGTCCTGCAAAATGGAATTTTAAAATGGAGTAGATCTCTGCCTTTATTATTATTATTATTGTTGGTTGGTTGGTTGGTTTGGTTGTGGGATTTTCCTATTGATATCATTATTTTCCGTGCTAAGATATACGGTTTAAACTCCATGCGAGGTGTGAATTGCAGGTGGAGTGTAAAGATCCGGATCGCATCTGCTTTTCTTTTCTCCAGCTCTTTTTTTTTGCGGTGGGGAGCCAGGGCAGACCCTCGGACCCCCTTGCCCTGCGCTGAAGCGGAGGACGGCGGCTCCTGGTGCCCAGAGACACCGGTCGGGCCGCGGCCAACCCTCCCCTCGCCCCTGGTGCAAAGCAGATACCTCCTTGGCAGGGTTTTGCTCCCCGCGAAGCCCCAAAAGTCGCCTCCTTGGCTTCGTCGCTGCATCCCATCATCTCTTCTTAGCACCGCCGGGTCGGAGACTCCCGAGCGGCGACAGGTAAAAAGAAGCCGGAGGGGGAATCCTTTTTTTCGGTGCCGTCGGAAGAAGCAGCTGCGGGGCAGGACGGGGAGAAGGGTCCCCGGGGAGGCGGTGGGGTGTTTTGCCTGACCCCGGGGAGAAAGAAGGAGGGCAGCTGTCCTCGGGCACTCTAGTCGAGCAAACCTCTTTCATCTTTTCTGTCGGTTTGGCTTAATTTACCTCTGCCCTCCAACGCCCTGTGAGTTTAATCACATCGGATCTCCTTCAAGCCAGAGCCAACGACTCGAAAGAATGAGAGAGAAAGAGGATGAGAGACAGAGAGACAGACAGACAGGAAGGAAATTAATTAAGATAGGGAGAGAAAGGAAGCATATAAATACAAATACGGAATTAAATAGTCTCTTTCCCTTAGGAAACGGGGATAAGCAGGTGGTCAAACAGTTTCTGTTGAGGTTTGAAGCACCAGCAGAGATGTTGTGACCGTTCCCCGGGCGGGCAGCGCTGGGGCCGCAGCCGCCGGCTCACAAGCACCACCCGTGGGACCGAAGCCGCTCCGTGGGTCCGAGCGAGACTTCTCCGACCTCTTCTCACGTCTTCGTGTGCGTGACACCATTTGTAGCCTTGACGTGCCACAAACATGCCTCTGTGAGCGCCCACTTGTCCCTGGGCACCTGTGAAATCTAGGGCTGATTGGGGCTTTCCTTTCTTTTGGTTGGTTTGTTTGTTGACATTTTTTTGTTGGTGGGGTGTGACATGTTATTTTGTTGGGTTCTTTTTCAGGAAGGGGGAGCAGCAGCGCAGTTCTCGGCATTCTCCCTTGATACGGTCAGAGGAAAGATTGGAGTTGTTAGCTTTGTACTAATAACCGCCCTGCTGGCTTGCCATCTTTTCCTCGTTCGGTTGCAAAAAGGAGAAGCAGGAGGATTCACACCGTTTCCTGGAAGGCTTGGCTAATGGGCCAGTTATTGATTAGTTGTCAGGCAGGGCCGTGGCTGTGTCTGCGCCTTCCCCCCAGGTCGCCGCGCCGGGGAAGCGCCGGTGGGTTTCCCGGTGGGTTTCCCGGCGGCTCCTCCCGCAGCCGTCGTTCCCCGCACACGCTCCCAGCCCTGCGGGGCCAGAGGAGGAGGCCCCCTGCGTGCAAACCATCGATTCCACCCAAGTCTTTTTGTTTGATTCTTTATGTATTGCCCTTTTTCTATACCCCAGCCCTCTCTCTCACCACAGCACCGTACGCTCCTTTTCCCCCAGCCCTGCGCTCCCTTCCACCGCAGGTTGTAACGGAGGGGGGAAAGCTAAGAGAGCAGGATGCTTCCACCAGCAGGCAGCAGCCGGAGGCCAGGGAGCTTCTGTCCCCAATGCCCGGGATACCCTTGCCCAGGGCTGGCCCTGCAGCCCCGCCGGAGTCACCCCCACCATGTGTTCCCCCCCAAGCGGGGACACCTGCGGGGATCCCTGGATGAACTCAGGGTGGGGGAGACCACCCCCCCAGAGGAACAGAGGGCTACGAGCAGCTGGTTGACAGACTTATGTCACCTTTGAAGCCTTTTTAATGAGCAAATTTCCTCCCTTCCAACCCCCCTTTCTGCCCCATCTAATCTGTTCATCCTCAAGCGGATCGGCTCTGGGGGAAGGATGGGGCAGAGGGGCGGTTTCTCTCGTAGGCTGGGGTCGGGGGGAAGGGGAGCTGCTCCTTGCAGGACCAAGGCGCAAAACCATGCTCTCACTTCGTGAACCTGGCAAATCCAGCATCCCCGATTATTTTTCCAGGGGGAGAACCTGTCGTCTTTCTCCCCTTCTCTCCATCACCGCCGTGCCTGCTCACTAAGAGCAGCTAGGGAAGCGATCAGCAGAGATTCAGGCCGACTTGTGTCCCCACTCCCAGGGGAGAGGACGAGGGGACACCCTCTGACAGGGTCAGTGACAATCAGGACAGTCCCAGGGCGGGGGGACCAGGGCCCCGGGAGGAGGAACCGGGGTCGTCCCTAGGAAGCCCTAAACCTCCCCAGGGGATAGAGGGAGAGCACCAGTGGCTGCAACTTGTAGATGGGTAAAATGGCAAATTTTTCGGGCCGTCTCGGTCCGGGCTGTGCCGCAAGGTGTTCCGATTGGGAAGATGCGACCACCACAGCCCCACAGGTGATGACAAGATCCCCAAAATCGCTGGTGGCGATGGCGCTCGGAAATCACGTTTAAACAGGGCGAAATGTAAAACCGAGCAAATCTCCACCTCCTATCCCAGTGAAGGCAGTAGATACGAAGTAAACGAAAAGAGGATCCCAACTTGGATGGGCAACTGTCGCTTCAGTTTGCTTTTGCTATTAGTTCTCTTTTCAAATTAAACTCAGCTGTACCGTTGGTAGCGGTGTTAGCTTTCGGAGCTGGACTTTTCTGAAATTTTCCTACTAGTACAAATCAAACTCGGTCTTCCTAAAAGAACAAGATAAATAATCTCCAAATGCGTGGAATTAAGGCTTTACCAGAATTTGCGCCTTAGCATCACCACCGCACAGCACACCCGCATCAGGCGGATCTGCAGCAGTGAGGGCTAGCATCTACTTTTCCTAAGGGCACCTTTCTCCTTTTGGGACAAGCAGGCTATTACTTGAAAAGTTTGTGAAGCCACATGTAGTTTTAAATAGTGCATCACCGTTAACAAGAACAAACCCCCGCGCTAATAGCCCCTAAATACCGCGCTAATAGCCCCCACGTGGAAAGAAATCCCCAAGTGTTACAAATTCAGTTTAACGACCAGAAAGCCTGGGCAGAGGCAAGATACGAAAACTCCCTCATTCAAGTTTCCTGCCTTTGATTTATTTTTAACTACAGGCTCATGGGAACGCAGCGCCGGAAAATCACGACCAGATGTACCTAAGGAAGCGCTTTCTCTGCGAAAATGCCCCCTTTTGAAAGGAGGAGAGACCCAACTTTTAAATAGCTTGATTTAAAAATTTTTATTAATTTTTGTTGCTGTTGTTTCAGTGTGGGTGTAATTGCAAAAAGACGGAACGTAGCGGCTGCTTTGCTCCGTGCAGGAGCGCGCAGCTGGGAGGGAGTCGCTTTGAAAATAGAGCGCAAAGGAGCTGTGCTCCTCCAGGGCAGCTCTGTATCTGGGGAGAGGCAGCCCAGGGACCCAGGGCTGTTGTATTCCCTTTTATACGGCGGGAACCTGGCCGGGTTTGGCCCGGAGAAGGGTGTGCAGCGGCTGGTGGCAGGACTCTGCGCTGTGCGCAGGGGGTGCCCGTGTTCCTGCGCCCCAGCTCCCTGCTCCTTTGGCAAAGCATCAAAGGTTTGGCTCAAAGTAGTATGTTTGCAGGAGGAGGTGAGAGATCAGCCATGAGAAACGAAGACACTTCTTCCAGGTAAGAAATCCTTTGCCTAACCCTAAGTAAGGAAGTTTTAGTGCCTTGAAATTTTTGAACGAAAAACATCCGTTTCAGATGCATGCCATAAAATCGATTAGTTTTGTGGGTTTATAGGTTTGTTGGTGACTTTTATTTATATTTTCTTTTTATGTGAGAACTACATCCGACTGGAATCGAGCAAAGGAAACAAACATGGCTGTACTCGCCCTGTGCTCTCATTTGTGACTTTATTCCTTGTTTTTATCTAATATTTCAAGAAATAACAGCGAATAAAGACGGGACCTTTTGTCTCCTTTCAATTATACAATGCTGGATTCCCCTGGCACAATAATTGGGGCTGGATGTACAGATTTATTTTAAGATTTTCTTTTCTTTCCTGATGAGAGATTAACAAATTGTCTGAGCAGTCGTCTGTAAGGGGAGCACAAAGCTGTCTGTCCACGCCTTAGTATCGGGTATTATAATTCAAATCCAACCCTTTTCACCTCTTATTATTGGAAAAGGTTATTGTGAGCTGTCTCTTGTTGCAGGAAATCCCATTTAAAAATTGCTTTATAGGCCATTTGCTGCAATCCTCGACATTGATCTCATTACAGCTCCCTCTGACTGCTGTTTATAAATCCTGGTGTTTACCAGCCCTTTTGGCGGCGATGCCTGGTGGCGTTGCTTACTGGGGGTTGTTGTTGGTAGGAGGTTAGGAAATGTCGAGGTGCCAGTTTCTGGGTAGTTTTGTCTGGAGGAAACATTATTATTTGTCGAAACTGTCGGCCAGAAGTAAATCTTGTGTAATGACTCAACCAGTATAATCTCTTCAACCTCGGGGCTGTCCATTTTGCAGAGGACATGGGTTTCTCTGCTGGAGCCTTCTCACGCAACGGCCTAATTCAGCCAGGCAGGGAGAAGTACCCCTCTAAGCAATGAGTTAATTGTCAGATTTAATAGTCTCAAGAAATATGAAAAGGTAAATTAATGGAATTAATCTCTGTTTTAAACTGGGCACTTAAAAAAAAAAAATCTGAAGAGATACTCTTCTGAGAAATATCTCTGGGCAAGACTGTACATTTGCAGCTGTGGTAACTAAGCTAGAGTCTCTTTTGGGTATTAGCAACTGTATTGTTAATGGGAAGAATTAAATCTTAAAGCTCAACTTTATCTTGAAATGGAAAGTTGCAAAACATACGTTGGGTAGAGGTGTAACAAAGTGCAGTGGCGGGTGCTCTGTTCATTTCTGTACTACCAGGTAAGACCACAAACCAAAAAAAAGGCTGAACACTCACCTAAGAATTCCTAGAACTGAGAAATGTGTTGCTATATTTGACTTCTCAAACAGATGGTAGTATGAATATTTTAAGCTAATTTCTGAATAATAATAGGATTATCCCAATTATTACATTTAAAAGGTTTCTGTTCAATTCATGTTAGGATAGAATTGGTAAGAAGGGTAATGACTTTTGTCTCCTTAGGGAGTATCTGTCCCTGGTGCCTGAGTCCCCAGTGGGATTTGTCTGTTGCAGTGCTGCCAAGTTAGTTTGGGATTACATGTCTTCTGAGAAATTGGAGAGTCTCAAATTCCCCACCCAGCACCCAGGGAAAAAACAGACTTTCAGGCAGAAAAACTAACTGATCAGGGAGATGTTTCTATCTTCTATTTACAAGATTTCAGGGGAAGGCTAGGCCTGACAATCCATACCATATGGGATATCTCTAGGGGCTCCTTTATCCTCATATGTCATGTCTGACACAGCTGATGTATCTTACCCACTTGCTTAGTGATTAAAGCACACTTTGAAGACCTGGAAGACTGATTCTCCTGCTTGAACTGAAACACAAGTCTGGATTGAAGGCTCTTGCATCCCTTGTTAAGTATGGGGTGGTCTGGGGTGAGGAATTCTTGTTAGCACTGTTCCATTTTAGGAGGAAAACTAAAGGCAAAAACTTGCATCCACTTTTGCTTCAGATCTCCTGAGTGTGAAATCTGTCATGTAGGTTGTAGAGGTTTTTCTGTCCATTTTCAATCTGTTCTTTTTTTCCTCCAGCCTCACTTGTTTCTTACACTGATTTCTAATGTGTGCTAATAAGACTCCTTATAAGATTAAATATTACAGTATTAATATGAGTTTGTGGATCTTTGGTGATAAATTTGGATCATGTACATGTATATTCTCGCAGATCTATTGAGGCTAGAAGGAACCTCTGGACATTGTCTGGCACAGCCTCCCTGCTCAGAGCAGGTTCAGCCCGAATAAATTGCTCATCAGTGGGGCCGGCTGAGTTATAAATACTTTTGAGGATAAAGACTCTACAACCTCTCTACAACCTCTTTTTTCTGTATTTCAGTTTGCGCCCAATGCCTCATGTCCTTTCACTGGACATTGCTGAGTACAGCTCCACCTTCTTTTCTCAGAGGAGTATCACTTATACACATTGATAAGATTCCCTTAAGACTTCTCCAGGTTGAACAGTCCTAGCTCTCTCAGCCTCTTTTCTTATCACAGATGCTTCAGTCCTTTAATCATATTTGTGGATCTTCACCAGACTTATGCCAGTTAAGACCATGTCTCTCCCCAGCTGTAGGGAGTCCACAGCTGGACCCAGAACTTCAGATGTGAACTGCCGTTGCTGAGCAGAGGGGAAGGATCACCTCCCTTGACCAGCTGGCAAATTCATCTTCAGGCATGAGTTGGTCACATCCCTATGTGCTCAGATAGTCTCCGTATTATTCCTGGGTCATCTGCCCTTGCTTTTATTTTATATTTTAATTTCTTCAGGAGCCTCTTGTTCATCCATGCAGGTCTCCCATAGCTTTTGCTTGATTTCCTGCACATTGGGATGATTCATTCTTGAGATTGAAGTAGGCTGAAAATCAGCCAGCACTCCTGGACCACTTTTCAGTCATATCCCATGGGATTCTTCCAAGAATTTGTCCTCAATGGGCCAAAGTCTGCTGGGTTGTCATCCTGCCATTTACTCTTTTCCTTCCCCTCAGAATCCTTAGCTTCACAATTCATGGTCACTGCAGCCAAGGCTGCCTTCAACTCTCTCATCTGTGAACAGTCTTCCTTCATTTGCAAGGATGAGGTCCAGAAGTGTGTCACCTCCCATCAGCTCCTTCACCAAGGTGTCAGTCTACCCAAACAAGGAATAAAAACCCATTTATTCCCTCAACAACTGACAATTTAGTAATTCCAGAGTCCTCAGCAGAATCTGAAATCCCTGTAGCCTTTCCATTTGCTGTCTGAGTGGTTGGTATTTCAGCAGTGAAGTAGCAAAGTAGCACTGCTCCTAGTGCATGATGCAACAGGAGCCATTTCAGTTTATCAATAAGGTCATTAAAATGAAGCTTTAATGTTGTTTTTAGTGGCAATGTTATAGAAACTCCACAAAAGTCCACAATCCATAGCCCAGCAGTCTGCAGTGGCTGCTGTGTCTCATCTGAACCTTTGCCTCTATCATTTGAAGATGCTCAGTCGCCTAATGGCTGACCTGGCTGCTTTGTGGTTTGCAGGCTGAAATGCAGAGAGAGGTCTGAAGGCTCTGCTCTCCCTGGTACCTTGACAGAAATACTTTACAGGCAGTATGAATGGACCTCAGGAACAGGGGAACACCATAACACACTGAATGATTCTTGTACTAAAGGGAAAAATGGGGTTTGTGGCTCCCAGAGAGTTGTCTGCCACTCCTGGGTTCAAGTCTGGCTTACAGGAGTAAGGGTATCTTATGTCCCAGGCTGACACCTGAACATGTGTGGTCATACCTGTGAGAAGGTGGTTGCTCTAGAAGTGGGTACAGCCCATGTCTACAGCTGCTCACCGCCTGGCAAAGTACACACATCTGAGCAACGTTATGGTGGACACAAAGATGGTTGGGACTCTTCTGGCTCTCCTGAAGTATGCTTCCTGGTGCCATCCTGGGGTCAGCCAGACCTATTTGTGCATGGCAAGAGCCACACAAAGCATTTCCCAAGGGTCATGAGCTGTTGGCAACCTGAATGTCAAAGGGTCTAGTTTAGCTCAGCTTGGTGCCTCTTGGCTTGATTTATCTCATGAGCTCCTTCCAGATGCCAAAGAAGGGTACCATGAGAGAGGGATTTTTTCATCACTATGGACAAAAATCAGTCAGGCTGCCCCTTCCCCCTGTGGGACACTCAGCAGAACTCTGCTCACCCCTTAGCTGCTGGTCCTGTTGGCATCCACAGATCTACCAACAGGAGAGCAGTTCAGTGCAGCAAGACAGAATCACAATGTAATTTTCATCTACCCATTTCACTGATTAAAAAAGAGGAAAATTCTGTTTTCTTATAGTATAAATCCAGCTAGTTCTAGTTTGTTATTGGACACACACAGAGCACAATGGGAAGCATTGGCACTGCTGCATCTGTCCTGGACCAAAACAGAGTTTCTCAATAATGTAGGTAAAGCTGAGGATAATCTCATGTATTTCATACTGATGTTCCCTTAGGCACCATCTAGCCATGCTCCTCTCTGCTCACTGACTGTGGCAATGTGCTGTCTTTGTGGCACTGAGAGTGAGCATTTGGGGTTGATGTTACTATCCCACCAACCTGCCTACAGCAACTGCAAGCTCTGTCCAGACCTAAAGGAGATATTATTTTAGGAGGCATTATGACCCAGCCGGGGTGAGAAATCATCCATTTCAGGAAGCAAACAACACATAAAGTGCTACATCCTTATATATGCAATAAATGTGTGCATGAATCATAGAATCATCCAGGCCAGAAGGGACCTCCAAAGGTCATTTAGTCTGACCTCCCTGCAGTTGCAGGGACACCCCCAATTAGACTAGGTTGCCCAGGGCCTCACTGAGTCAGTCACACCTATCCTGCTGGGTTGCAGAGGGGATTCTCTAGTGGGTCAACCACTGCAGAAGTCTGTGAGAAGCAACATTAGTGTCTGGGACAGGGTTAGGCGAGGCAGAGAGTGGATAAATGCCACTACACCTTCTTGTGCCTCAGTGCCTGTGGGATTTTAGCAGATAGATAGTTTGCTTTCAGTAGAAAAACTACTAGCAGCCTTTCTGTTGATGAGACATAACAAGCCAGGAAGGAAAATCTAGCAGTGGATTCTGGGATCCTTTCCAATCCGCTGGGTGCTGTTGTTGGCACTCTTAGTTTTATCTCCAAGTCTGTCAATACCCCCTGCTTTTCTCAGAAGATTTCAGTCTCTGTTCGGGGATGGTATTAAGCAAGACTTGAGTAATACTTCTTACATTTCTGTACTTAGATTTTAGTCAAAATCAGATGATTGACAAAAAGAGAATTATAAAAGCAAAAGGTGTGGGTTTTTTTTCCAAAGCCTTATCTCACTTCTGATGACCAAAACGTGTAAGAAAACTGAAGGGCCAGATTTGTCACCAGTGGTCTCCTAGGCAGGCTGGGTTCTGTGCTCCACACAGGGTAGACCTGGGGCTTGAGTAGGGACACCAGCACAGCCGATTGCCCTGAAAGAAAACCTTCCTGTTTTTCAAGTGATTTATGTCAAGGAAGTGCTAAAAGGGATTTTCCAGCTGTTGCTTCTAAATGCCGAAACCCACTGAGCTGAATTTATTCATCTACCTGACTCTATCTGAGAGCAAAAGTGATCTGTCATCTCTGATCTTGCCTTTGCTTATGATTCACACATTCAGGCCCCGAGTCAGGGAAAGAAAAAACAAATGAGCAGCATTTTTCAAAACCAGTTTCCCTGCCAAGAGAGTTGTTCAACAATGACACCTTAGGCTGGCTACTTACTTGTCTGGATGAGCAGCTGAAAATTGCTCTTGTGGTCCCTCACTTTTGCTGTGTGGTGTCTGTATTTGTTCCTTCACGGCCTCATGCTGGACAGAAGACCCAGAGGCTGGTGTCCTCTTTTAAACATAGCTAATTCCTGACAAGTTCTTAATGGAGCTGTCAGTTTCCTCCTGTGCCCAAACTAAACAGATTCCTGTCAGAAAAAGCTTATAGACTTCTTTGGTCTTCAGCTCACCATGAATCAATGATATTCAGGTGTTTGGAAAGTGTTTAGGAAGGATTTAAAAGAAATTGAAAGCAGGTTTTAGTACCAATATAAAGCTCAAATTGGATCTTCTTAAGCTAAGCATCAAGAAGAAAAACTTAAAAAACATTTACAAAGAAAGAACAAGGGGTTGATAAGTAGCAATATCTCTGACTGATGTTCATCCTGGATAAAAGCACTTCAAAGCAATGCAATACTTACCCCTAGGTCAAGTGTCCAACATGCAAGGTAAAATTCTCTCCTCTGGTGGTGGCAAAACTTGGCTTTAATGGCTGCAGGTGAGGTCTGCTGTATTTTCCTTTTAAAGAAGCCCAAAATGGTACAATGGGTACTTTATAGCAACAGCAAAATAAGTCACTTGTCTCAGTCTATCAATCAGATTCCTAATGGACACGTGTCCACCTATAAAAAAAAATCCCAATTAGTGTTAATTGGCATCCTTGTCTGCAGTTTCAGTGGAGAATTCAGTAATGGGCATGGGAGCAGAACTCCCTCCATTTCACCCCAAGGAAGGTGTCCCCCTCCCCCAGTAGATCGAAAGACTGTTGGTGTTGGCACCACAAAGCTTTGTTACCATTAGAGTGGCAAAGTACAGGACCTTGGCTCTTAGAACTGGCTCTGGGGTCCCACGGAGAATGAAACAAAACCCCTTGTGCTGTTTGCAGGCTGGTGTTTCCAGTTAGCCATGGAGAGTGAGGGACGTCTGGGGACAGTACTGGGGGCAGCAGCCTGAGCACAGCTCACTGCCCTTAGACAACCCATGACAGGAGAAAATTATTTCCTTCCTGTAATAAGAAGCAGAACAAGAAATAGATGGTTTGTAGACCTTCCCTGCCTCCCAGCCCTTTGCCAAGTGTTGACTAATAATCACACTGTGTTTATTTAGCCACATTTAGTTGGCTATTTACTTCCTTTAAAAGGCTACTGTTCCCTTGACAGCTCTGAGTTTAATTTAAGACCATGGTTTGAAAACTATGCAGGCTTAGCAGGAGAAGAGCAGAAGAGTGAGCTTAAAGCACCTCTGAGAAAAAGACTGTAGGGTAACAAAGAGCCCATGTTAACTGCTGAAAAGCTCTTTTCATGATTATCACTGAGATGGACAGAGACCCTTGAGTAACTTCTGAAAGTCAAAGGGAATGGTGCTCTTCCATCATTTGCATGGTTTTGGATTTTCAAAAGCTTTGTAAAGAAGTAGAGCAGAGAAAACTGCATGAATAATTTTCCATAGAGTTGAACACCATTTGCTCTCAGACACAGCTGTGGGTCCAATTCACTTAATCACTTAACTTTAAACATATAATTAAGTGAAACAAGGTGGGGGTAGGACTTGAAGCAGATCCTCACATCACTCCTGCTCATCCCCATCTACTTTCTGGCTCTCAGCTGACCCTGATCCCTGCCTGACCCTAAAGGCACCAATATCTGAGCAAGGAAAGATGAAAGATAAGTTGTTCCTTCCTCCCTGGCTTTGGCTGCATCCTGACAACAGCCATAGTCTTTGCTTTTCTCCTGTCTATTTTTTTAATTCCCTGCCTTATATATTTTTTTTTGGTTATGTTACCTTCCAATTTGCTTGTTCAGTCAGATGTCACCAGTTTGGTCCATCAGCGGCACTGCTAGTGCAGTCCAGCCCCACAAGCTAAAACTAGCACGTCTATGGCAGGTTTAGAGTCAGACTATGGGTGGAACTCATTTCTCCCATTGGTGAGTGAAAGATGAAATGAGAGGAAGAAGCCTCTCAAAATTATTTATATAATTTTGAAATAACAATGACTCATCTAGTTTTCTGAATTTCTGTGGCTGTGAGTCAAAGTGTGAATTCAATCAAGCTTGAGACTTTCCTCCCTTCTGCATTGCAATTGGGAAATATGGAGTTCCTGACAAATTTTTTTCCAAAGCATTGGCTGATAACAGCATCAAAACATACAGACAGTTTCTATTTGTTTGCTGCTTGTTTTCAGGAAGCTTCTGTTCTGCATCTTTACAAAAGAAGCAGTAAAATCCATTTGTTCTCGGGCTTGTTGTTTCACATCTCCAGGCTGAACTTTCAGTGAGACATTTGTCTGTCTGTGGAATATAGAACTGTGGAATTGTTTCAGTTGGAAAAGACCTTTAAGATCATTCAGTCCAACTGTTAACCTAGCCTTGCCAAGTCCATCATGCAACCATGTTGTATATGGTCTTCACAACAGAACTCAAATTAATTCTTTTTGTTTAAAGTCAAAAAGAACCTCTTATAGTCAGTGTTGTGTATGAGTATACTGATTCATTAATTCTTGTCTTTCAGTGGTAGAAATTGGATTAAATTTGAGCTCAGAAAATATTGTACTGTTGCAACTGTAATCAGTGTTATAGGAATGGTGATAATAAGGAACATACAAACCACGCTGTGCTTTTATACTATAAATATTGCATAAATGCTAATTTAAAATATAATTTCAGAAGCAGAAATATTAATTTACAAGTACAATTCTCTTTTGACTCAAAATGATTGGAAAATATTTGGTAGGATTCCATCTCATGAAGATTTTAAAGGATCTGAAAAATCATTTGACTTAAATCAGAATTTCTTCCTGTATTTCTTTTAAATCTTCCCAGAAGAGCCTGTGTTGAAAAAAACTTCTCATTTCAGTATTTATAATGATGTCATTATTTACCTTTACTGTTTAAAAATGAAAAGCTAATATTAATTGAAATATGAAATGAAATTTTCTATCACATGAAAAATCCAAACGTTCTATTTTATATTTAGCAACACTGGAAATTCCCTTACAAAAGATTTTTATTTTGTTGAATTTGTGCTTTTGACTAATTAAATACTTCATGAAGTTACTTGGTCAGCTTTTGACTGGTCAATAATCAAATTTATATATATGCTAAAAATTAAAGCTCTTGATTTTTGGGACAGAAGCTAACACTAAGACGTGTTCAGGTATACTTGAATTCGGAATTCCTGGATGAATTCTTTGAGTCTGTACTCTGCAGTAGATAGGATTACAATAATGGCTTTACTGGCTTTAAAATCGATTAACACATCTCTTCATGTAAAATCATTTGGTACTTTCTAGGCTGAATTGGAAAAGAAGACAACTCCAGCTCCAAATCAAATACTTGAATGAATACTTGAATACCTGAAAGTGCTCAGAAGGTTTTTATTTATTCTCAGTGGGAGCACTGGACAACCAGAATTTCTAGGAAACTTCAGGAAGTTGATGAAAGAAGCTAAATGCATTGGAAAAACTCTGATTCAGTGGCTTACTTGTAAGGATAATACACTCAAGGCAGTGTGGCTTCCAGTGCACTGAAGTTAACTGCATAAATTTTCACTATATTCCTGCAGAATCACTTCCTCTGGACACAGGTTTTCTCTCTATTACTCTTTCCCAAAACTTCTAATTTTTTGAGTATTTCAAGGCTGGTGTTACTCCCTTTAGTGTGCTAGTTAAGGCAGACACACCTGGGTTTACAGAACTTTTAAATACTGTAGTCCCTGAATTTGGGCAGCAGAGAGAACAAATACATAATGTTCAGCATTTCTTGGTGAGGAGCATTGGGGTCCCTAAATGCTGCCCCTGAGTGAGTTTATCAAGGTTTCACAATCTTCTCCTGCTCCTGGCCAGTGACTTAAATGCCATGGGTCTGCCATCACATTGTGGATCTCAGTTATAGGAATCCTATGAGTATTCAAAATAAAGCAAATACAGAAATTCACTGAATCACAATTTGCAAATCGGAATTAGCAAATCAGACACAGGCTGCCTAAATTGTCTTGTCACCTTTAGAGCAATAGGTAGGAGTATTTGTCTTGGATCCTTACTGTCAAAATTAGGGGAGAAAAATACAGGGATTTACAAGAAAAACAACAAAAGATCTTTACAGA
>VXBW01002927.1:561804-578627 GCA_013400375.1 Thinocorus orbignyianus
TTTTTTTTTTTTTTTTCTGTAAAGAATCATCATTGTATCAGAATCCTTCAGAGAAGATTCCTCCCTTTGTTCTGCCTGAAGCCTGAGGAGACTGGGGAAGTCACCAGGTCTTGTAATATCCAAAGTGAGATGCAACTCACTACCACAGTGACAGGGGAAGGCATTTTTAATATTCCTTCCTGAGACAGCTTCCCCCTTAGTACTCTTAACAAAACAGGGTAGAAACCTGACCACACTCACTCCGATGCCTCTTGAGTTTTTTCTTCTGTTTACAGCCTAAGATCTATAAGAGTGTTTTCTAACTGGAAAAGAGGAAAGAGGAGAAAAAAAACTTTCACCAGTGAAAACATGTGCATAATTCATAAAAACAATACTTGTCTTTGGTTTTATAGTCATGCTTATGCTTTTTCGTTTTTCAGGAACAGCCATGTCTCAGAGATGACAGATGCAAAACAAACTGACAGTCTCTCTGCAACTCCTTGCCACTTTCATAGTCTCAAATTCAGGCAAATTCAGACAATGTAACGAAAAACATGGACAATGACTCTAAGGGCCACAGTGCAGTAAAAATATATAAAGCAGTGCCTTCTGTTGCTTTCATTTCAGCCTGAGGGATGAACTAGAGGCTGGTGTGAAACCATTCCAATTTTCTAAAGAACATGCATGGTAATACTCTAATATAAATCCTACCCAAATGCATGAGATAGGTATTCTGCCTTTTGATGAAGGAGCAGTGAATAAAATAGGGGTAGGATTAGTATCTGTACATAGGGTGCTGAAGTCAACACAAAAATTCTGAGTTTAGAATTGGTTGTAATAGTTTAAAGATCACTGAAAAGTAGGAGGCAGTAGAAAATAGGGGAAGGGAAAAAGAGCATGAAAAGAATAACAAACAAAAAAATGTCTGGCAACTGAAAATGAAGCCAGACAAACTCAAATTGCAATGAAAACAGGTTTTAACCATCATGGTGATTCAGCAGGGGAGTGTCCTACCACAGGCAGCCATGTGAGGTCCATCTTTTATGTCCTTGATTGAAGCCAGCCTGCCTTTCTACAAGAGCCGCATCTGCCCCATAGAAACTGCGCCTCAGCTAAGCGTGAGCTAATGGGTTCAGCAGGACAGAAAGCAAACCAGTGAGGTTTGCAGAGGTAGGATAGACTGAGCAGAGTCCCTGACCTAAACCTTCTTGTACTTCTACATTTAAAAACTAACAGAGACCACCAGGTCCAACTGGGGGAAAAAAAAAAATCACAGTTGTCCTTGGTTGTCAGTCGCTGTTGGCAAACAGGGAGTAGATTTTCCTGAACAAGAAATCCCACTCCCTGCTGGTTTCATCCAAGATCTTTTCTGCTGTGGCAGAATAACCTCTATCTTACTTTGAACGAGTTCTTGCCACTTAGATCAATATATTTTGATTAAGAAAGGTAGAGAATAATCTTTGGATCTTAAGGCAGGAAAAAAAAGATTCAAAGTAAAAGAAATAGTTCTTTTGATTTGTGGGAAACAAGTGGGGAAGTTGCTCTTGTAAAACTGAGGACCAGAGACTACAGTAACTGTATTTTTCAAAAGCATTTGGCAGGTTAGCGGGTGCTGAATAGTGATGACAAAATGTTCAACAAACCAAAAATATTCCATCTGTTCACTAAAAAATAGGATTCTGTGAAGCAAGACAAATAACAGGAAATACAGAATTCTTCCCCTCCTCAAGACATTTTGGCACTAGTATCTCAACGCACCCTCTTAACTAGTATTAAAAATCATTAAACCCAGTCTTAGAAACCAATTACATCTAGCCAAAGCCTCAGCAGAGCAGAGGTGAGTGGGAAGGGCAGGATGTTGTAAAGGCTGTCCCTAGGAGACGTGGCTAAAAGCTCAGCTGCCTCTCTTCCTCCAGCATCCCTGCATCCCCGCGGGGAGCTGAGCACAGTAGGCAGCACTGCTGCAGGGCATCTTCAGTCTCTGGAGGCCAGAGGAGTTCTACTTGTGAAGAAACTCCAGCTGTTTGGGGAGAACTGGCTGTGTGGGCTTTTCCTTCCACCACTCCTCACCCCACCTCCTTGTGCTTGCTCGGATGGGAGGCTCTGCAGAGGGATGGTGTACAACAGGAGAGAAAATGGGCTGTTAACTCAATGGTACCACTTCATGGCTGCTTTTGACAGCAACACTTGCAACAGCTGTTAAAAATTCCCTCCGGTGAACTAATCTGGAACTTCCTTAAGAAAAGTTGGGTAAACCAGACCTTTGTGACATGCCTGTCACCTCTAGACCTGTGAGCTCCTGACATGTCAGAGCTGGGGACAAATATTGCTGGTCTTTGGGCAGATCACGCAGAATTGCCTGGTCTTTGCACCATTTGTGTTACTGGGTTATTTTACCTGGCAAATGTTTTGCAGGTCTGGTTTGAGTAAAACCAGTAGTTTTCTTTGGAGTACCTTGTCCTTGGAGCACATGGTGTCCCCCCAGGGAAAGGGCAGAGCACTGAAATCCCTGGTTTTGTGATGCTCTTGTCTGTCTTTTTTTTTTTTTTTTTCCCCCAGACAGACCTTACCTCTCTCATTTTCTCATCTTTTAAGCCCTTCAACTGTCCCCAGGACAGCCACACATCTTTCAGCTTTGTCCTTCCTCTGCCTCTCCCTGTGTTGTATTTGGGTAAGTGCTGAGGCTGTTTTAAAGTAAGGCTGATGAGGATTATCTTCACTGAGCGATGCAGGAGAGCACTGCTTTTGTACCACCACATTTGCATAACTCGTTATAAATACATATACCCTTTGCATTGTCTGATTATTATTACTGTAAATCTAATTAGAAAATTATTTTCTAGAAACTGAACAGATGGAAATAGGCTTCCCTGGTTTGGTTTCACATCTCTGCTTGCGCTTCTGCTTTACTGGTAGTAGTTTTAGGCACACACATGCAGGCTCACAGCCGGTGTGCTGGGCACCACCGTGCCCTTCCAAAGCCTCTCTTGCCGCTAGCCTCCATCCAGTCTCATACTACTTCTCAGCAAAGACAGTTCCAATTTATAACTGTTTCCAGCCATTTCAAACTGACACTTTTAATTCATCTCACTGTGGTTACCAAGGGCTTAGCAGAGTGATAAAGAAAAAAAAAAAAGGAAGAAAAAGAACGGATACTGCTGTGATTTCTGAAATATCAAGCTCCTGTGACCACTTAGAGCACACTAGTACCTGTTAGGTAGAGGCACAATGACTGCTGGTGTCCAAGTTTGATAAGGAGGATCAGGTGTCTCCAGGCACAAAGTACTACGTGGCTGCACACAGCTACAGCAAAGTCAGCAGCTCACATAAAAAGCCAGATTCAGGCACCAAAGCTTTGAAAGATGTATGGAAATGTTTAAATCAAGTGACTTTAAGGTGACTTTCGGGATAAAATTGTAAGTGGCCCAAACAATTGACTCCATCCCTCTGGGAGATGCTTTTTTTCCTCAGGGAGGGACACCAGACCTCTCCTGAGTCATTTCCACCCAGCTTTGGGCCCAAGAAATCTTGTGCCCAGGTAGGACACCATTATTCTAGGTGCTGCATTGTCTCTCAGTAGAGTGTGATGATGTTAGCTTCTGTGTCTGGCATCATCTATGTCTCCAGCCAGAACTCTGAAGGTAGGAAGAGCTAGTTCTAAATAACTACAGGGTTAGTTTATATTTTTTTGTATATTTTTTTTCCATTTTTTACTCAGAAAGGAGTGCTAAAAAAGGAAATGGTGTGTCTGTCTGGTGTATGTGGAACTCCTCAGCCCCTCTCTGAACTGAAATTAAAGAGAGGCTTCACAAGTGACGAGTCACTGGAACACAATTCTATGATGCTGCCAATTATTTTCACATTGTTAACCACTCAGAAAAATGCCCTGAGATGCTTCATGCAGACAAAACCAGAATTTTAGCCAGCAGAAATGCATTACTCTCAATGCAACGATGCTACCTTTTTTTTCCTTACAAAACATAATGTATTTTTAAGGAGATATTATAGTTTAAGCAGGTACTTTAATATCTGCAGAGAGGTGTCTCTTTTGGGATAAGATCTTTTTCATAAATGGGGCAGGCATTCTTAGCAGGCAGCAACAAAGAAAAGCGTTTTTATTAGCAGCAGGAACCACATGAACAGCTTTGACCTCAATTTAGGATTTAGCTTATCATTTCACACAGAGGCTTGCATCAAGAATTTGACACTGGTGCCCTTTTCTAATTTGTAAAGCAAACTAAAAGGAAAATAATGGAGTATGGATAAGTGCTGTTCATGAACCACTGAGCAGGCTCTATTCCATTCTGCCCAAATTACTCCACAATCAGTCAGAAATCTCACGACAGACTAGGTTGTCTTTTTGTTGTTTTTATTCCTCTACTGAAAAAAAAAGAAAGAAAAAAAAAGAGAAAAGGCAAATTAAACCGCCAGGCCTGTCTGTTCCTATCCTGCTGGCGATCAGGAGCATTGTGGATTGGCATTCCTTGCGCTCATCACTGCGTCTGCAGAGGGAAGCGCTGCTGGGGCGCGGGGGGAATATTCGCCTGCGAACATTAGAGCCGTGGTCGTGTGATCGCAGAGCAACCTAAGGTTAGGTCTTAAGCGTGGTAAAGTCCTGGCAGCTTTGCTCCAATTGGCTCCATGACATTCCCTGCTCGGCCGTGATCCTAATGGCTTGAGACTGGCTGAATTCTTCTAACCCCAGCAATTAGTTCTTTCATTTTCTAGAACTCCGCTCACTTGAAGTGTTATTTTTTGCACACGGAGGGCGCATTGGGGCTGGGGCTTAACCACCCCGAATGCGCTCGCTGTGTGAATCGTCTTTCAGGCAAAGCCACAATGCCCTACACCCCCGGTGCTGACTCAGCCAGACTTTTTGTCCCTGACAGCAATAAAAAAAAGATTCACAAAATTCATTAGATTTTCCTGAACAAAAGACCAAGAGCCGTGTAAGAGCAAAAACCATACAAATGGTCTCATCAGATGCACGGTATTGACATCTTGGCAAGGGAGAATTTTAGTCGTTCTCTAACTGAAATATGGCACAAAGCAAACCCAAGCTGCATTATTTGTGTTCCCCCCTCCACCGATGACACCACTTGTTTAAACACCAATATCCCATTCCTGTGTGGCCAGAGCAGCCTCACAAATTAGAAGTCCTTTCTGGTCACATTTACATGGGCACCCCTTCCCCAGTCCAACGCTCTCCTGGCAGCAACTGCTGAAATAAAGCTGACTTTTCTAAACAAAGACACACATCTACATTGCTCAAAGTAATATATATGTACATATTGTATGAGAAGTGCTGAGTGGCTTTTCCTCACACTACTGAGAAGCATGCATTTCCTCCACACATTGCATGACACCAGGTGTACGGCCCCAGTCCACCAAGTTATGGAAGGGTTTGCTATGCATGATTTTACGGAGCGCAGCAGGATGAAGAACTCCTCAGGAGCTCTGCTTTCAGCCCGTTCTACCTTGGCAGGGGGGAAGAGAAAAAGTGTCTCTTTGAATCAATTTGTGGATACACAGAAAGCACATGCAAACACACACAATGCCATCTGTTTACATGGTTTTGTATCATCTAGGGGAAGAAGCAGCAGAAGGAGAGAGATTTAGGCTCTGACTGTCATTGGGGGAAGCTAGATAGGACAGGAGGAGAAAGTGCAGAGAAAAGAAAAAACCCAAAGCAGGCAGGCCACAGACCGAGAGAGGAGAGGAATGTGACTATAAATGAGTGAAAAGAGAAAATATGTGCATTCTCCTGGCTGTATCTGTCTCTCAGTTTGGTGCCCAGCTCCACCAGTCTACTTGGTGCTCAACACCCTTGTGAGTCTCAATCTTTCCTGTCACACTGCCTTGGCATGACAAGACTGGAAAAGAGTGTGTAACACGCCGTTCACACTCTGATGGTCCAGCCATGTGCCACCAAGTGTAAGAGTGTGCCTCCAGCTTCACTCGTGAAGTTCAAGCTCTCTCTGAGCTCTAGCACAGTTTGACTGCTGATTTTTCAAGAGAGTTACCCTCTCTTTGATCTTCTTGCGATACGTAACATTTTGGAAGCGACATTGTCTGTGACAACTCATCATAAAGACTACTTCTGAAGGGCACTTCGGGGAACTAGGAGAATACAGCCCATAGACGTGAGTAAACTGTGATAGCATCACTGGCAACTTGAGCAACAGCTTAAAGTACCTTTGGAAGCCGAAGAATTGCTCTTCAAATTAAATAATATGTGGTTAAATTTAGCCCTTGTCCTTGACTCAACATTAGTACTAGGAAGGTTTGCTTCAGAAGCTCCTGCCAAGCAATAGGTCAGATTGAAAGCAGGATGGGGAATCCTTTGCAGGAAATCCTTAGTTTGCAGACATCAGCCAGGTGTTCAGAAACACAAAGACTGGAGGGTGACTGAAACTAGCTGAGTTCAAAAATCCTTCTTGGTACTTTAGTATGTAAACTGTTCATAGGTGGAGACATAAAATCCCTGTGGTTTTCACATGGATTCTCCCAAACGTGGCAGAGGAAGCCCGTGCAATGTCAATCAGGGGTGACAGGGAAAAGATGAGTCCTTCTCCAGCTGGCCAGGTCTCATGATGACTAGCACATGCATCATGTGGTGCTGCAAGACCAAGACAAGAGGCTGTGACAGAACTGATGCTTTAAGCCATACGTCTCCCATACCCAGCAGTAGTTGCAATACTATTTGCATTTCCAGGCCCTTTCACAGCCCCTCTCCAGGATTAGTTTAAACACACTCAGTGAAGGTAACTCATTCTGCAGCTAGAAGAGGGAAAGGCTCTGAATGTGCTTCCAGCCATTTTGGTGTCTCTGTGAGATTACTATCTTAATCAGAGATTTCTTGACTCATTAGGCTTTCCTGCTGTCCACTCTGCTGACAAGATCTGGTAGCTAGGACTGAGTCTCGCTGCAGAAAAAATGAGGTAAAAACTATGACTGAGGAAGTTAGGCCTGAACTGGTAAAATCAAGTAAAAAAAAAAAGCAATTCTTTGCAAGAAATGTGAGACTGTACTTAACTAATTGCCCTTTCCTGAAGTCAGAAGGACTACCCGTGCTTACCTCCATCTGCCAGTATGGCTGACCAAAGAGGTGATAGTCCTGTTGCAAAAACTCTTTCCCATCATTGACTCCTTGGACTTAATCTTCATTTTGCAGCAGGTAGGGGTTAATTTTACAATTGGACAAGACAATGTGAACAACAGAAATGGGTTTTTAGTATCTGAGGCAGGAATGAAGTACGAGGGAGTGGCATGTGTCTCAGCACCATGCCAGCAGCCCATGTCCAGGATTGGGAAATTCAGAGGGGAGAAAGTATGCTCACAGTTCACCTGGGGCACTAAATCAATGGAACACATCTTGTGGTGGCAGAATGCGGCACCTCCAGAAGATGATTTGGAGCTTCTGCACTGAACCACTGTCTGGAGGGTCTTAAATCTCTTCATTTTTTACATATGGGAAAATCACTTCCAAACTAGGCATCTAAAGCTCAAATAAATTTAAAGCTTAAATATTACCATAAATATCTCTCTTAGATTTTGTCAAAAACAAAGGATGTCTAAGAAGTATTGGGGTTTTTTCATAATTTTTAACAAGAAAAGAAAAAGAAAAAAAAAAAACCCTTTGAAAACAAAATACACAGTTCTGGAATGACATTGTGAAAATGCTGTCATTTCTAGACAAAGTATCACAGTGTTTTGATTTGTCTTATTTTGAGGTGACAGTAGATTTCCCAAGAAAAAGTCTGTTGGAAAGAACCAAAGCAACATGCTGGCAGAATGGAGGATTTACAGCTAATTATCTGTGTTAAATAATCTAAATATCTTCCTTACTTTTTCTATACAATCCCCTATTGGATTTCTGGTGCTGCTGCAAATAACAGTTCTTTAATTATTTGTGCCTGGTATAGATAAATAAAATAAAATAAAAAGCTAAGATAATGTTTGTTGAGGCAGCTCAGGACCATATAAGACTAGAAATGATTCTTCCTAGAGGACATTTCTTATTCCGCTTTGACCTTGGTAGGCTACAGAAATACCTGAGTAATGTCTTTTCTAGCTCAGCACATTTTAAAAAACCACTCAGTTCTGCTTTCTTTTAAAAATCTGCATTAGCTATAAAAACCTTACTAGATGGCCTAGTTTTCCATGGAATCATAAGAAAACAAAATGTGCCTTGGGCAGAATGACCTTATTCATTGCATTCTTATTCCCTGCAGCTCTTCCTCATGCTTTTTACTGCTGTGATGTGTTGGATTGTATTTTGCATCAGTCGGGATAAAGTAAGGAACTGGATGTGGAAGCAGGAGCCATGTGGGGACAAAACCTTTCCAGAACATGAGTTCTTATCAATGGGCACGTGGCCTTTCCCACCTATCCAACTTCATCTGTTCGACTTTCTCACCAACTTGAGCAGAAGCAGCAGTGTGTGCCCTGGCAACTGCAGTTTTCTTGTTTTTCTTGGAGATGCAGGTTCTGTCTGAGTCTTCTCCTTCTTAGGCAACTATTTCTAGTCATTACACAGATGTATGAAAGGTGGACATCAACATGATCAGCTGTGAATGAAAACGTGTAGGTGACTACCCATTAGAGATGGGAAAGGTGAGAAGACTGGAGCTGCCTCCTCCAGCTCAGGGGTCTGCTAAAGAGGAGCATCCAGCCAACACAACCCCATCTCTCACATCCCAAGGGCTTTTGTCCATAAAGACTCAGCCACTGGTGGAAAAATAGATGGAGCATTGAGCTACAGAGCTTTTGCAAGGTGTCTGCCTTTCAGTCCCTCCCATTGGAGCTGCTTCACTTTGTATAAGTGATTAAATATTCATTGAGCCAGAGAGAGAAAAGCAAGAGATTGATTCTATTGCCCAGTTGTTCAGGTGCTCACCTGGGATGCGAGAAATGCGGGGTTGAGTTCTTGCTCTGAAGATGATTTAATTATTTATACAAAGTGGAACAGCTCCAGCAAGGACGTATGTGCTGGCAAGCCTGATGGCCTTCTCCTGCACTTCGCAAAACCTCTTCCTTTTTAATCAATGAGAACCTCTTTAATCAGTAAGGTGACTTGATGTAGGTTTTCTCCTTGCCAAGTAAATGTTTCCCATTTGCATCATGATTTGTTACCTTCTCATTCTTGCTCCTTGAGCCAGGGCTTGCTTGGGCACCATGCCGCTTGGCAGGATTCATGGTTGAGGCTCCTCACAGGGGAAGGCACGACCCCTTGCTCATCAACGACTCATTTCTAACCAGGGCCAAAGATTAGCCTTTTGCTAAGCCATGTACCCACCTCACTTCTTGGCGTCTCAGTTCTTTATGCAGTGGAGGAAGCCCAGGTAGCTGCAGCGAGGGCCAGGCTCTGAGAGGCAGCAGGGAACCCAGATTTCCATGGGAATTTCCAGGGCTGGCAGGGGCTGCTGTGAATGGAGTGGCTGGGAAAATAAGGAACTTCCCCTGTAATAAGGAAGCCTGTAAAATTCTCTCATCCTGTTGATTTCTCCCTAAGTACTTGTATGTGGATTATTTATTTTAGTAGCCTAATGACAGTGTTGCTCCTGTTATTTTTTCTGCCGGATGACACCATTATCTAAAATCAATTGAGATTGAGAACTAACATTTTTCCTTGCAATTCTTGTTGGGAAGGGCGTGTGCCGTGTTATCCTCAACACACGAATGACCTTCATTTCAGCAGCCTCCCATATACTTCAGAAATGTCTGGGTTAAAACGGTGATTTAATAGCGCACTGTGAGCAAAACAAAGATATCAGTATGGTGATTAAGTCTACACACACAGTTATAATGGTGATGTGAGCTCGTCCATTTCCTCATTTTACACGGAGTTTGTTCTGCTGCTGTTGATTTTTTCAGTATTCACAGACAAAGAAGTTCACCATAAGGAACTGAGCACAATAAAACACAGTAGAAATATGATTCTTCTTTACAATAATTATTTAAAAAACCCCAAAACCAACAACAACAAAGCCAAACAAAACAAGATTAAAAAAATAGCTATTATAAAAGAAAATATGCGGTGCTTATACTTGCTATCAAAATCTGATTCTGTTGATTTTGACTAATGGCTTATGCACTCAACAGAGATGGCATTGTTTACTTTCTTACCCAAGTTTACATTTATTATTACTGCTAAGCTTTGTGTTAGCACATGCTGTTTTAAATTAAATGAATATCCAAATACTGGTTTGAAGTTGCTAATGGAACCATATGTACTGCGTTAGCTTGCATACTATTTAAAGAAAAAGTCTTAATTGTACTACCACTGCCTGAGGATATTTTTGTGGTAAGCAATTAGAATTCATTTTCCTGTTCATGTAGAAAATCACTTCATGAAAACACTGGAATATAATAACTTTTGTCCAATTCTTTATGCATTTTTGCTTTGATGGTTTGGATTAAGTGAAAAGAGAAGTACCATTTAAAATCTGAGTATCTCGATAAGTGTCTAATGGTTACTTCTAACTGAGTAGTTCCTTCCCTATCCATAAAACAAAGAATGTAAAAAATTTAAGCATTTATTTCCAAACTTCACTGGTGAGTCTGTTTGTCCTCGGTTTCACTGCTAAGCAGTCTACAAAGAGTGTACAAGTGACAGCAGAGACCCAAAAGTTGGTCAAAGGCTTTAGGATCAGAAAAAAAAAAAAAAANCCATAAGTGCACCTAATATTTGAGAAATACTGGAGGCAAGAGCCCCTGCTTTTAGTGGGGAGGTGAATCACAGGCTGCCACTGCAGAGTGTCACATCTGTGCCACCAGCACAGCCACCCACACATGCTCTGTCTCACAGAGGTCAAAATTCGCAGCTGCTTCATGAAGCTGTGGGACTGGCAGGTTGCAGAAAAGGGTCCTTGTTCCTCACCAGGGCTGGACCCATCCCTAGGTCTGCAAGAGCAGAGGAGGAAGAGGCTGGGAGCCACTCCGCCAGTCTCACACTTCAACATTGTTTCGAAGTGATTTGTTCTTCATGACAGGGTCAAGCTGCTGTGAAAAGGTTAAACAAACGGACTTTGTAAGCTCCTTTTAGGGTAAAGCTGGTCAGAAGGCCCCTTTAATCAGCAATGCCCTTTAGCCCTGGGAAAAAGCATCAACCAGACTCACTAGTGTGGCTGCGGGGAGCTGGAGCAAGGGTGGGGTGGAGGGTCCTTGCCCTCCTGCAGCCACCTTCAGCTGGAAAAAAGAGAAATCCTGGAAGGGAAGGTGTTTAGCTGGAAGTGCTGGTGTGCCTCCCCCTGCACTGAGGTGCCGCTGGAGGAGGAGGAGGAACATTCCTCTGGGGCCGGTGTGTAGCCCAGCGTCCCTAATGCTGTCTGCACCCATCCTGTCAGGAGGGTAATGAGGGGAAAGTTCCCAGACGAAAATGAAAAGCACCTCGGTCTTCAGTGGGGGCTCAGAGGAGGCTTGTCAGAGCAGCCTCCACCTTCCTTCTGCCATGGCTGCAGGTCTGGTGCTCTTCTGGGAGAGGAACCCTCGTGGACTAATCCCTGTAGACAGGAGGCTTTAAGTTCAGCTTGTCCTGCCCCATTTTAGGTTTGACCATCTACGGGATACTCAGTGCATTAAGCACCTCAACTGCACTTTACTGGACATGTCCTAGGGAAGGGATGGTTTCTCCTCATGTGTTAGTCACAGTGAGGCTTAATAAATAGTACTAGCTCTGGTCCCCTCCCAGTGAGAGTGGCAGCAGCTGAGTGAAGCATCATTCCTCCCACCATGGACCAGATGGGTGGTGGAGGTGGCAGTGAGGCTCCTTGGCCCCAGGCAGTGCACAGAAAGGGTGAGAGGATACATGGTGAGAGCTGAGCTGGACCACAAGGGTCATAGGCACTGTACCCTCTGTCCTCAGAGATCCTCTGCTCTTCTCAGCAGAGTAATTTGTTAACTTTGGCCTCTGTCACCTTCCTGCTTGTCACCGTTAAGCATCCTCCTTTCCCACCATCCCCCCCCAAGAATTAGCTGTGAATTGCCCAACATCCACATGCAGACATGGGCTTTCATTCCAGGAGCAACGTTTGAGGGAAAGCCCACAGGTACTTTGTCAATTTGAGCCATGCCAGAACCATATCTTTGCCTATTTCCTCCATTAGGTC
The DNA here is from genome assembly GCA_013400375.1 of Thinocorus orbignyianus. Lineage (NCBI taxonomy): Eukaryota > Metazoa > Chordata > Aves > Ciconiiformes > Thinocoridae > Thinocorus > Thinocorus orbignyianus. Next base: position 573,894 of record VXBW01002927.1, read on the forward strand.
CTTACATCCATCACCTGATTCTTCTCAGATGCTTTCTTCTCACCACAAGCTATCTTGGTAGTAATTTTCCACAATGACCCCAAACCTCTTTGATTCCTGCTTTCCAGCTTGCCACTCCTTCATCCTTCTCGCCTTACTGCATCTACCCTTCTGATTTCCTTTTTCTCTCTCCATCTCACCATCCACCCATTCCACCACCTTCCACTTCATGTACACAGTCCTTAACTTAGTAGCCAACTGTGAAATGAAAATAAAGTTTCTATTTATTGCCATCTCCCATCAGAGACGCCATAATTGCTTGCATGAACACTCCTCACCTGTTCCAGTGCAAAATAAAACAAACCTATTCAACTAAACTATAAAAAATTGCCATGAAAGCAATTGGCTGTTACAGACTTCCAGCAACAGGATCAGTCAAGGACTGCCACTCATCAGTTGTTCCAGCTGCAGCCTGAAGTGCATCCATGCGTAAGACGGATGTCAGTGAGAGTCCCCCAACCACACTACCAGGTAGCAGGGACTTTTCTTTCCCCTCTGAATCAGGATTTTCTAGATCTTCCTACTTTTCTGAGAATTACCAGGAGTCACCAGGCAGGTTAATAACTGCGGAACAACTTCAGAGGATTCGTTCACTAGGAGCTTCCCTTATGCTGTTCAGACTTTGCCTAAAACATATATTACCTCCGTGTCACCCATCACATCGTTTTCATTTGTATGTGCAATGTTTCCTCCATGACAAAAATTTAGAAAGATGGTGCAGTGCTTCCTACTTTGAGATCTTCTACAAATAATTGTCTCAATGATTGAAACAAAAATGCGCGTCTTTTGCCTATAAGCAGGTCGGTTTTGTACCCTTTCTGTATTACTGGGGCAGTTTCTCAAGCAATAACTTCGATGTCCAACTTAAGATTATTTAAATAAAACAATGAATGAGAGAATGAAAAGGTTAATACTTTCATTTGGTAACACAAACGTGAACTGAATAGCCCAACCACCTTCCTGCACCCCTCTGATTTCTGACTGTCACACAGCCCATGCTGAAATAACCATCATATCTCACAAAGCTGGAATGGATTTCGTAAGAGGCCAATCTTGCGACACTTCTACAAAATATAGCAAGATGGACGTGGCAGCGACTGCCAGCTAAGGACCTGGTACTGAGCTACTGCAGTCAGCAGCAGCTCTGCCAGCGATTTGGGTGTGAATTAAGAGCCTGAATTCCAGATGAATCAACATATTTCTACCACCATAGTCAGTCTTCATCTGAATTTAATCTCCATCCTGCATCAGCTGTCAGCCAGCTGAACAGTCACCTTGCCTGTGGGGATGATAGCTCTGTGGCAATGTAGCACTGAAAAAGAATTCAAGAAATCACCCAGACCACTCTCCCACCATCCCACCCCCCACGTGGAAGCTAACTAAGTAAATCACTTTAGATAATCTCTTATGGATATTGCTTCTAAACTGCAATTCTGTAGCCTGAGTCCTGAGATTTTTATCAAACTCTTTTCTGGGATACCCCCAAGATACAGACTGTGTTTCTAAGACTTACCCTGCTTTTCTTTGCTGGGTATTTAATTGATTTCTCATTCTTCTTCAGCTGATCACAAGTGACCACCAGTAACTCTGTACCAACATTTCATATATAGAAAACTGTTGTCTTCCTATTCTTTTTTTTTTTTTTCCCCCCAGTTTAGACAAAGCCACATCTTACACCCCTCATGTTTTCCAGATTTCCTTTATCCCGTAGACTCTTTCCTGTTGATCAGTATGAGGGCAGCCAAGCTTCCCAACTCTGCAAGCAGCATGCCAAAATGCCATTAGGCTGGGAGCTGCGAGGCACGTACCTTGGAAAGTTGAGCAGGGAGGGAACCAGTGCTCTGGAAACAGGTTGCAGTGCAAAAGGATATGGTTCCTGTGAAAAGTGGTTCCTACAAAAATACAGAGTTTCTACAAAAATCTAAAAATCTGAGGCAGCTATTCCCCAGAGTGACTGAGTAAGTGTGATCACGATAGCTCAAGATGCCTTGTTTTCTCCCTATTTGGAATTTAGATTATTCAGTAGCCACCGGGCAAGTGAATTGATGTGATATGGTGAAAGTAGGAGAGAAGCACTTAGACTGTTTAAGGGCAAAAGTGTGGCTGGCCATCCTTGCCTAAAGTGTCTGCATATCAAATCTCTTAAAAGAAAGCAAAATTATTTTTTGGCCAGAAATAGTGTTGCCACACACATCATATAGCCATTTTCATCCAGATGAGTGATACAAATGTTTTTGCATTAAGCTGAATTTTCTCTTCCTCATCAAAAAGATGCAGATACCACAGACATGCAATTCTACTAGTGGGGCATGGAATCAGGCCTGTATGTTTTTCACAATTACATATAAGATCAGATCTGAATTAACTCAGCTTAATGTTCAAACCTAGACCCTGAAAACATGTGGTTTCTGTTTTGGAGTAACAAAGTCTGTGCAACGAGTTCTGTCTTCTCTAATTTTTTTTATGTGTTCTTAACACTAATTGCTTGTAGGTCTGATTTTCCAAAAACATGATCAAAAAGAGCAAATTTGCAAAGTTAATTCCAGCATTTCCTCACTCTGATAAACTTTGCAGGTAAAGTTTCACTCTGATATTAAGGAGTTCCCAAGTAACCAAAACTGATTTCAGAAAGTAGTAATATTTGGGTTTAAATGTCTTACAGAGCTGGAGAAGTTCCAAAACACAAAGCCTCAGAGATGTTCAGAGTACAAACAGAATGGCATCTGCCCAATATCAAAGTCCATTAACAACATATCACATTGCCAGGAGACAGCCAGAGGTTACAGCCTACCCGAAAAGTGACCGTTGGTCTGTACCTCACCAAGTTGTGCAAGCACAGGCAGCGTTAGTCTTTGGCAATAGTGGTGCTCTAGATTTGACACAGAAGCATCAAGTTAGCATCTCTGCTGCTGCAAAAGTTATTGTTAGGTGCTTGTTTCCTATGTGGCAAGAAATTCTGCCACAGAATAAGACTTCTGAGACCCCTGACAGCTTAAATGCCACCTCAGAATAATATCTTACAGACTCTAGAAGGACATCCAAGAAGGGCAAAAGACAGAGCTCACTTTTAAAAATTGAAGGATCTGGTTTATATTGTACTCTGGTAAGCATTTACACGTTTTATTTAAATCTACCTTTTTTAAAATATTGCTGATGTGACAATATTCTGATGGGACAGAACAGAATTCAGAAACAGCTGCCAGCATTTTCTGGGTATGAAGAAAACAAAAACCTGGAGGAATAATGTGAAGGGCAATGACAGATGGCTAAATCAGTGTAAAAACAAAAAGTAGGGTAGTAACAAACGCAGAGCTCCAGTTGTGAGGAAGAGAGGATGATGGTGCAGGTGCAGAAATGAGATGAGAAAATCTGCTGCAAACTGTGTGTGCAGAAAGTCAGCTGCCATTGGCATTTCATGGGGAGTTCTGTGTCCATGTTCAGGTGCTGTTTTCATGGCTTACAGGCAGCAGGGTATATCTCTATGGGATTGTTCCCAGAGAAAAATACTTGTTCTGCTATTAGCTTGCACACACACACACACACGCACACAAAAACCCCAAACAAACAAACAAACAACAAACAAACAAACAAAACAAAACAAACAAACAAAAAACCCTCATTACCGAAACCAACCAAAACCGAAAAACCAAAAGTAGAACTTTTCTATGTGATGGATCTGAGTCAGGCTCCAGAGCAAGGACTGAGGATGAGCACTAGAGAAGTATCAAAACTTATTTTAAAAGACCTTTGCCTCTGGAAAAGACTTATTTTAAAAGACCCTTTCCTACTGGGGAGCACCAGGACTCAGGGGCTTCCTACATGACACGTGTGTAGCTGGGAATGCATCTTTCATCTTGGATAGTCTCATATTTTTTCTGTATTAATTTAAGTCGAGACCCTGTTTGATCCCATCCCAGGGAGTGCTAGCCAAAAAAAAAAAGTAATAGAAGACCTTTATTTGAAGGAAACCAAATACTCCGAAAGTGTTCTTTTTTTTCTTTTCTTCTTTTTTTCCATTTCCAAACAGCCAATAAAGACAGCAATACCTCTAAAAATAAATTAAAAAAAAAGATAAATCCACAAACACACACACACTCGCCCTGCACCGTGCTCTCCCCGCATTCGCCTTCAAAATTCATGGGGTTATTATAATTTTATTCGGAGGCGAAGGGAAGTTATCGAATAAACAGCCCCCATGTGATGGGGACTCGGTTATTCTTCACCCAGAAGCCGCGGATCGGGTACCGCACCCCGGCTGGAACGCGGGGCTCGGTCGGGAAGGGTGTCCTTGGGGCGGGAGTGCCGCGGAGGGCACTGGAAGAATTCACCTCCCAGCTGGGCAAAGAAGCTGCTTTTGAGGGCAGGAATTTATTTCCCTGTCTCCCAACCTCCCCTGGTTCTCCGCTGAAGACCCCGGGTGCGCCCGGCCAAGGGGACTGCGCGGGTACTGCTCGCTCCGGTTCCGCGCTGCGGGAGTCGAGGGGACACCAAAGGCATCGGGAGGGAAGTCGGCTCTTTGCTTCTTCCTAAGGGAGGTCTTGAAATCCAGGGCTTCAAGGCCGACAGGGTGTGACAAAACGAATGAACTTGCAAGATGGGTTATCCTCAAAAAAGAAAGTGAAATGAAATGAAATGAAATAAAATAAAATAAAATAAAATAAAATAAAATAAAATAAAATAAAATAAAATAATAAT
>VXBW01002927.1:579049-596307 GCA_013400375.1 Thinocorus orbignyianus
GAGGGTTTGGGGCTGGTGTGAGCATCGGCCTGCAGTCGTTGGGTCGTGGGGGGGTTCTGTGCTGCCCCTCTCCCCCCAGCCCCAGCCGACCCCCCCTGCATGCCTCCCTGCTTTCCCACCCTACCCCTCCCTTCCTGACCGGTACCGCAGCCTCTTCCGTCTCCTTAAATTAACCCACAAAGGCGATCTCTCTCCCAGAAGTAGGGCACAGGAAAGTTTGGGGCCCGGGAGCCGGAAGATTTTTGTTTTTGACCACAAGACATCAAAAAGCCCCTTCATTATGAACAGCCCAGTTCCTATCCGGGTCGGTGGACCGTCTTACTGCCCCACTTTGTCCCCGGGAACCATCCCTATGTGCACCCTTTTCCTCCCAGCCTGGCACCCAGGGGCCAAGGGGGCAAAACACAGCAGTACCACCCGCCCTCAGCTCTCCCCATGCCCCGGGGCTCTCTGCAGCAGAGGTACCCCCTCATCTCATCCCCTGCCTGCCCCACGTCCCACCAGGAAAAAGCAGCACCCCTTGCCCAGGCTCCCTCCACCTTGTCCCGGCTTCGGTGCAGGTGGCTCTGTGGGCAGGAGGAGGCAAAGCAGGGGTGAAGAATAACCCCTTTTCCTTGAGAGAAATACAATGTCTGAAGAGCTACACGTCTGGATTTTTTTCCCTCAGTTAACACGACACAGCGGAGTGGCTGCCCAGGATGTCTTGAGCCCCTGGGAGACCAGGACCCCAGGACAGGCCTACCTCTGTAGAATTTTCTCTCTTTCCTTCAATGAATGTTGAAGGTTAACCATAGTTTTGATGGAAACCCTTCAATGAAATGATCTTCTTGCTGTAAAATTGTACACAGTGAAAATTGGCAAACCCGACAGTCTTAGTGCTGAAGAATTGTTCTTTGCCAAATAAAGACTAATGAAAAGCTCAAGTGTCACCACGTTGTTGGGCTACCTAATGATGCAAAGGCAGGAGAATCTGTGCTTTGCCATCAGTGCTGCAAGATACAGTCCCCAGAGCTGAAGGAATCCTGTGGATTCAGGGGAAACTTGATGGAGGAGGCAACGCTGGATGTGGAGACCCTCCCTAAGGCTAAGCATCATCCTTCTCTTTGCAACAAGAGGGCAGAAAAGAGGAACTGCATCTTTTCTCCATTTATTACCTGACAAATGAAGGACAGAAAGAGTGATTGTGTTTCTCAGAGTTTAAACACCCCCATAAAGAACTTAAAGTTGCTTTACAAGCTGCCTCATACAGAAACCATATAGGGGACAGGATTCTGCCTGTCTACACTTCGCCTCCCAGTACCTCCAGAAAACTGCATGGTAACTGAACATGGATCTGCTGTACGTGCGGGACTTTGCTCTTGATTTGCTTCCTCTCTATATTGAATACATATATATATCTATATCTATTTGGGGAATAAACAAGCAATCCAAATGACATTTCATTTGGGGAAATGACAGTGGGTGGTTACGATGACATTATAAATTGTGCTGATTATTTTTCACTGCATTTTCTTGTGACTTTAATGCTCACCGGCCCAGATTTATATCTAGTTCACATGTGAAGCAAAGACAACTGCTAGAGTCTGCTAATTCATTTTTTTGTTTTGACTTCACTAGAAGATATATATTCAAGTCAAGTAGATCATGAAATGTAACTGATCTAGAAATCTCTTTGTCTCTCTTGAGGTTAAAAAACAGAGAGTTGAAATACACTGGTTGAACCTTGTAATGAAAATAAACTAGATATTTCTATTCAAATACAGTAAATATTTGAAACAAACAGTATAAACCAGGTGTAATGAACCAAGTATAATGGAGAAACAGTTTAGGGGAAAAAATAAGAGCTCATTTGAGGAAAGATTTGGTCACATATGAATGCAGAGGGTGCAACTGGAGGAGATTGGTTGTCATATTTTAAGTTAATAACCTCATTTTGAAAAGTGTCAAGACTTAAAGACAGTGCCCAAGGGAAAGACGGGAGAAGAACTGCAATCTCAGCATGAGAAAAAGAGCATTCCCAATGTGAGGAATGGCTAGGTAATTGATAGGTTTTAAAATGTGCCTGAAGATGGTGCTGTTTAGATGGCAGAAGTAAGATCTCAGACAGCTGCAGTAAAATACTGTATTATGGGAAAAAAAATAAAAACAACTTGCTCACCCAAAGCTGTGCAACAGAAGATCGCTCCAGCCCCAATTCCAAAATCTAAACAGCAGAAATTCATTGAGAAAAGGCTTAGCAAGCAACTTAAATTTGGAATAACTTCACTGTGATGAAACGATTTCTGGTAAAGTGAATTTTCACTCCCCGACGCCTGTCAGCAGATCTCACCCCCCCAACCTCAGCCCGCCTGCAGTCCTTCTGCTCGCTCGTCCGACGTCCCACCCTGAGTACAGCCCTTACAAACTTGCATCTGTGCGCCGAGAGCCCGAAGGAAAAGAGAAGGCAAAGGGAAATACTCATGGCTGATTTTTTATTCAACAGATGGTGAAGGAATTTAAAGTGGAATTTCCCACTACATACAAGCTTTAATGTTATTAAGCTCGATTTTAATGTGAATGCAAAGTGATCTGCTATAGTTTATGACAGTCAGTTCTACTCTCTTGGCCAGGCTGGGAACCAGATTTTCCTCTGATGGTTTTAATAAGGTAATTTTTAAAAGGACACCAGGAACTGGACTAGTAGATTCAAAAAGAAATGCCCTGGCATAAGTAAAATGCTTCCCTGCAATTAGCAGTAAATAATCTGAGGAGAAAGCTAACTTTTTGGCAAAATACAGTTCTTGCAGAATTTATGTTTTCCCCTAAATTGCACAACGCTTTTTAACACCATATGCCAATCTGTGAATCTCAACCCTAGTAATTAGCTTTGAGTTTTTGGAACACTTCATAAGGCTGGGATTAATCCCAACTGTATTATCTGGTGTCAGTTACTGTAAGTTGGAGGCGCAGCACACCAAGTTGCCAGCCAGCGAGTTGTGCAATAATGACCATATGCCGCGTGCTAGTTTGTGTCTTTCCTGGACATATATTCTACCTATAACTTGTGCTAGATCCAATTAAGGGGAAAGCCGTGTTTGCTTCTGATGCGAAGCAAAGCACGCCACATTTTGCATAAAGCGGATGTCTCCCAAATGGCGGGCTTTAAGGCAACCCCCTGCCGAGCCATTGTACTCTCATACATGTTGCTTCTTAGAACTTTAAAATTTACTTCCTCCAGGGAAAAATATTACCCCAGCTCTATCTAATGACCAACCCTAAGACCTTAACAGCTTGTAGGGTCAAAGTTTTGAATGGCAGTGCAACCTTGGCAGGGATTAAGACATAGGAAGCCCTTCCCACAGTCTGTTGCCTTCTCCTGAACTCCCTTCACTGTAACCGCTTTGGCTTTGCTTCTCCCATCAATGCAACTGAGGTCCTTGGTCTGTGTTGCCCTGTGTGAAGGAGACTTCAGAGTTGGGTCAGCAGTCTACATTAGTCTTGTAACAGAATCTCCACTTCAGAGGAGTCAAGAGCACCTGAGAGGTTTGCATAGGAGGTTTGCCTGTGCAGCTCATTGTCTTCTGGTAATTTCAGTAATCTTTCTTACTTTTGCCCTAGAGTTAAGTTCAAGATGATTTTCTAAGAGTCACTAGAGGGCCTGTAAATAGACAGTTAATGCAACTGAATTGTTCTCTGATGGTTGTTTGCTTTCTTGATCCATAGCAGCATCGTGAGCCCTCACCCCCGGGGAGCTTCTGGCCACAGGGCTTTCATCCAGCAGGCAGAATCAAATCCAGAGTGAATAGTTGCCTATGATTTGATGAACCACTTTGCTTTTTAGCATGTCCTCTGAAAAAAATACAGACACTCACGATCGCAATTGTCTTGCTGTCTTAGCAGGTGGGAGTCATTTGCCAAAGATATATGTTTGAGCCATATAGCATTAAAAGGTCCTGCTCTAGCACCATGTGAGTCACCCAGAGGTCTCGTGTCAGACTTGAAGTCCTATGCAAATATCTTGGATGTCTTTGAGACTACTAAAGGGTATTAGTAGCCACATTTGAGCAGCCTGACTATGTTCTGGACACATGTACCTCAGCCAGTCACCATGGGCTCTCCTCACAGTCAGTGAAGGGTATCAGACACTTTTAGGGCACAGTGCGCCTGATAAATGTGTCCTGTGGATGAGACAGACAGTGTGCTAGGTTCATGCAATTCTGTGAGGTTTAGGGTGTCTAGGCCAGCTGCAAATGGCTAAATTATAGATGATTTCCACTCCAAATAACACAGGTTTTGCTTTTCTGCTTTATGTAGTAATAAAAATGGAAGCGATGCTGGCGGACCCAGAACATCTGTGTTTCTCATTCTCCAAAGGCCTCAGAGATTCTGGTTGGGAAGGAGAAAATAGCTTTTCCAAAGAAGTCATGAGAATGCTTCCCAAGAATGTGACAACGTTTCCAAGGCATTAAAATGGGGGGGGAAAGGAAAAAAAAAAGGAAAAAAAAAAAAGGAGAAACCTAAGGAGCAACACATACTCATTCTTTCAAAAGACGACCCTCACCAGGTCTGTCCGTATACAGCAGCCTGTTCTGTGCCGTGGTAGGGTTTCTATTTTAGTCCCAAGGCTGAGCACCCAGTAAGACCAAGTTCCATATCAGAAAGATGGTGACCTAAATTATGCAGCAGTGAAAGAAGGCTATATACAAAGCTCAGTTTTCAGGCAGTTGTGGAACAAGAAATGCTAAATATTTATTAGTCCAAGGTCAGAGGTTGTCTCAAGCAGGGTCAGAACTTGAACACAGGATTCCTCTGTACTGGGCCGATTTGCCTAGCCAAATTGCATGTCCTCATCTTGTAGGCACAGATAGCTTTGGCAATACACCATGAAGGATTTTTTTTTCAGCTAGATGTGAAATTTGAGGGAGGTTTTATAGGAAATTCTGTTGTGTTGTTTAATAATTTTTTTACTTTTTGTCTTTTTTTTTGTTGTTTTTCTCTTTTTTAATAGACAGAAAGACTGTATGGTTCATGAAAAAATCAACACTTGGAAACACTGCTCTTTGAGTTCGTTTATTAACTGCTAAGTCATTTTTAAACCAGGTCTGCTTCCTATTTTTCTATTTCCAAGTATAAAATATGTCACTGTTTTGTCTTGTGTGTTAAGATGTTAGATCAATATCTGAATAATTAAATGCAGCAGGACAATGAACAGTTTAATTAGCCCTGAGGTTTTCAGAGTATTAGCTATTAAAACTAAATAGGAAAATTGGCTTGCTCTGAACCCTTTTATTTATAAATTGCAACTTGGCAAAAGTACAGATCTAAGTTTATTATGCACTTGGATTGTGCAATACAGAACTGCTAGGAAAAATTTTAATCCATCTAGACCACAGCAGTAATTTTTGTTTGAGATCAGTTACATGCACTATGCTCTCGCAACATCTGCAAACATCCCAATGGGTTCTGAAGGACCAGAACATTTTTGGAGCCGTTTAACACCACGGATCTCACCCGTGTTTCACTTTGACTAAACTTTTAGTAAGGGAAATGGGGAAAACTGTAGGGCTTAACCCTGAGTCCGGGTTGAAAGCACTTTGCAGAGGCCTGGGCTTGATCCAGAGAAGGATTTGGCCTCGAGGTGGCACTGTGATAAGGCCGATTTGGTTTTTGGTTATAGACTCAGCGAGATGGTTTCCAGCACTGGTATTCGAGCAACTAAAACACATCTACACATCGTGTCTGCGGGCCAGCGTTAACAAAAATCTTCTTCTATGTCATCTTCCTTTCACTTATGTTTTGTTTGCGTTAACATTTACATTTTCTTCCATGCAAGTCAACTCAGGCGCACATTTTGAAAGCAGGATATAGCATCCTGGTAGAGAAATCCAGTACAAAAAGAGGAAAATAAAGAGGGAGGGAAAAGCAAAATAAAGATTTTAATCTCTTTCAATTACTTTGCAAGCATCAGACACTTTTTTGTTTACTTTATTTACGCAAGAAAGAGAAGCAAAATGCTGATTCCTGCTGGCAAAAATATTTCCCCATGTTTTGCTTTACAGGTGTATTGTTTCATACCAAGGGAGTCTGGCTAAATGTGCACCTGGGAGAAACAGCAGATAAATCTGCAGAATAGAAGAACAGACTTTGTTCAAGTCCAGAACAAAGACCATGTAGCTATGATCAATGATTCCTGTCTTGAAATAGGTCATATCCAGAAACTCACTTAGAAAATTCCCAGCTCAGGGAAAGACACAGATTTGGATTACTTTCCTCAAATCTCAATCAGATCCAAACAACTCTTGTTAAATGAAAGCCATATAAACTCGCACACCAGCTAACAATTTTCCCAGATTCAGGCTCTGTGAAAGACAAATTTCAGATTTTTATACTCATTTTCTTGAACACGTTCAGTGCGGTAGAATTTTATAGAGTATGTGTCTACATATCCTGCTTAATTTCTGACTATGTACAGACAATACCTTTAGGATTTATTAGTGGTTTCAAAATTGGTAGTAGTAATTTAATTTAGAATATTACTCTGAGTTTAAATTGAATATAAAGAATGTATAGGTCCTTATTAGGTGTTAACAAGGCTCGCAAAGCTCTCCAAATAACACTGAGGGTTACTTAGGATCAGCAAGATCTAAGTACTACTTAAATCCTGATTAATCCTTCCCATGCCTCATGCAAACCATAGATTTGGTCCTTATGGACAGAAGTTCAGGTTTTCCCAGACTCAGGTTTCTCAAGAATAACCCACACTTAAATTTGTACCGTGTACGTCTAAAGAAGATTTTTTTGAGCCAAATCTCAGTGGATTTCAGGTTTGTTTTTTTTTTTTTTTTTAACTGGCCTTAGATGTACCAAGGGGCAAACCTATATGTAGGAACACTTAGAATACGGCAGAAAGGAATAACTTAGTATCAAACTTACTGTTTCTTGCTGTTTCTGACTCAGAATCAAAGCCACTTCTTAATCCATTGTGGATCCCAGAGGTGCCTACAAGACTACACTGAAAATTACAAAGTCGAAGGAGACACTTTATTGTTTATTTATGTTTTTTCTGAATCGAACACGAGGTTAAGATACACATAACCAAAGACAGTTAATTCAGAATAATGTAACTGTTGTACTTAATAAAACAATTAAAATTGTGCTGGAAATGAGGATTTCCAGATGAATCAATTGTTTTTTATCCCTGTGGACTAAAATAACAACAAATCTAAGCAAACACTGTGGCTTTTATCCTCAGCTGAACTTGACTTTGACTTCATTGTCCCATGTAATAATTTGGTCACAATCACACAAAACTTGCCATATTATGTAAAGGAATGGCTGCCATACATCTTCCTATGGCATAGTTTTGAGGTTATATGCACATATTTTTTAAGAATAAGCAAAAGATGGAGTGATGAGTCAGGCCATTAGTCAGCTTCTGCTGTTCTTCACGCTAAAAGGCACAAATGGAGGAAAGGGAAAGGATTATTCCAGGTAGACAAGCTACAAGCAGCCTCAAAACAAAGAAATAAAGGTAGGCTTCATTTCAACCAGCTAGAAGTTAGGTGTTTAGTCTGATGTCGTTGTCCTCTTTCATGACCTTTGACAGCACTTGCAGTAGCATTCATGGAGAGGGACCCTCTGCAGGTACCCCTCTTGCCCCTCTGCACAGAAAAAACCAAGATAAATGTGTCAGACTGGATATCTGACTTCTGGCTGACTCCTGCCCCAAGTGGGGATCATGGTGCGCTGGAGACATGTGCCTGCTGCTGTGGACAGCCAGCCACCCAGTCAAACACACGTGTCCTCCATCCTAGCTGAGCCCTTGTGGAGACCTGGCGGTGTTTGGGCCTTTGGTCTGACAACTGAAAAGTACCAATATGATCTTGCTCAGAGTGAATATCCCGATTGTCAAATGTTCAGGAGACGTGTGAAAGCAAAGGCTACGCTCAATATCTTAGAGAGCAATTGCAAACAGATGCTGGATGTTTCTCTCTTGCTAAATGTAAGAGGACAGCTTCTTAGGCTTGACCAAACCTGGATGACCTGTTAGAGCTGCTGAGGGGATTCAAACCAGCTCACCCTAAGCAAGGAGCAAGTCAGGGTCAGGCGAGCTCTGCAAAAGGAGGAGATAGAGCACATAACGTTTCAGCAGCTCTGAGATATACGAAGAGAACATTACCTGCTGACAACTCCAGAGCGGAGGGATGCAAAAAGACCCCAAGCTCCTGCTGCAGAGGGGTGCCAAAAGCTTAGAGTCCTGGTGTGGGTCCAGCTACTTTGCCTCTGTTGTTTCCCCTGCTGACTTGTGCAGACAGTGAGACAGTAGACGCGAAAGGCACCAAGGCTTCTCAGCTCATCTGGTTTACATCTTTGACAAGGTAGGCATATTCACTTCATTTTCTGCATGGGGACCATCAACTCTGTGAGGAAGCACCATTTTGGATCACCTGGAATAGGCTTCTAAAATGTCCTTCTCATGCACCTCAACAGCACAGTTAGCATGAAGAAGAAAATTAAGTATTTGCAAAAATGTGGCTCTGGGATGCAAGGGACGTGATTGCCAACACCCCAACCCCAACTCACCAAATGTTCTCCTTTACTGCACAGCAGCCTCATTCAAGTTACAAGCCTTGTTTGCTTATTTATTAAGTACATGTGTTTTATGGAGTCTATGATCTGCAGAAAACATTCCAGCTTTTGAACCCAAGGGCAAAATCCTTCTTTTCAGTCTACACAGCTGATCTTTATGCTGATATTTTGCTCTTCCGAAGGGATTTCCGTGAAGTGAGGGAAAGAGAAATATCAGAGCTCAAATCCTCCAGGTGTATCTGAAAGGAACAGCCTGCTTTGTTGTCGTCCTCATTGCCTCTGTTAGTAAAAGGAGAAATGCAAGAAGTAAAATGCAGTAGAAAAGACAATGGCTAATATTGCTAGTGTTTAATAAACACTTTTGAACTAAACCTTGTAAGATTTTTGCAACAAGATGTCAATTCCATCAACATTAGTAGGACTTCATAGCTCAATGAAGGATATTTGTCTCAGACTCAACTTATGCATTTTCTGTAAGAAAAAGCAACATTTTGGAAAAGACTTCCTTTCCAGTCCTTAGATGTGTGTGATCTTGGATCACCCCTCTAGTTTCTCTTCCTTTTTTTTTTCACCAAGTGTAGTCATTTCCAATAAGGTTCATGAAGGATTTCTGCTTTTGAAGGTCCCAAATGGCTTAAATCACTCCTAGCACGAATGTACTCTCTATTGTGGAAACTGAAACCTGCCACACCATAAGGTGATCCGTATATTAGAACCAGATATCCCTTCACATCTGCATTTCCAAGCAGCAGTGTGGTATGTTTTGAGTTAGCCTACTTTTAGAGAGTGGCTCATCAGATAGAGATATAGCTATAAATACTGCTAAAGGGCTAGTGTTTGCCAGGCGCTTGCAAGGATGCTGGTGAGGCAGAAGAGGATGCATGGTCAAGAAATACTCTCCTTCACAAAACATGCATCATCTACCCAAACTACCATTAACTGCACACAATGATGACAATGACAGGGCACTTTTTCTTCCTTCATCTGAGGAAACCACTGTCACTTGCCCAGTGAATGACAGTATTTTGGGTGCTTCAAACTGGCTTGAAGCTGTCCTCATCCTCTAGTCCTTAGAGCACGTGGTGTGACAACCTGGGTACGCAAACTACATGCTCTCTCACTCCAAAACAGGGTGGCCCGACACCTACCAAGGGCTTTCATGAACTTTATTATCTTATAAATGTCCTGACGTGATCTGGAAGAACATTAATAAGCCAGAATCTGACAGGAATAACACAGTGAAGACTATAAAAAGGCGTTTGCCTAACCCTGCGCCATGGTGCTTTTAAGCTTAGCCATAAGCACTTAGCCAAGAAGGCCAAGTCATACGAAGTGTTTGAGCAGGACAAGGGAAGACCAAGTCTTCTCTGACTCAGAGAGGAGAGAGGGCAGTCCCATCTCCCACCAAGTGCCTTCCTCTTACAAAATGCAGATAACCACATCTTCTCTACAGGGCTGCCATTCACTCATCTGCACCATGGTATGTATTGCCACAAAATGGCAAGAAAGCCTCCTTGAGACCAAACAGTTGGAAGAAGACATGGAAAGCAGTTAATCTGACTTTTTTTTTTATATGACAGTTACTCCCTGAATGCATGGAAAGTATTGGGAAAGTATTGCTTTGTCTTTAAGAAGAGCATAGGATGAAAACATTAAATATAGGTGTCCCCACCTGGCTTGATTAATCCCCCCTGAGTAGATGTGGGAAGAGAATTTTGCTTGAGAGGAGATAAAAAGGACATTGGTACCTCTTCCTAAGTACTCGGTAGGACATACTCCTGTGACACACAACAAAGGTGCACCTTCGGCTCTGCTTGTCCATCACTCCAGTAGTCTCTTCATCTAAATCAAGACTTTAGTTTCCTTTGGGTAAAACATGGATTTACAAGGTATGATATGGAAATTTTCCTGCAGTAAGACCACTTATTGCTCCAATTTCAGATAACTGCAGTGTAGATTTTATTATTCATAGCCAGAGGCCTGTGTAAATTTCTGGGTTGACTTCTCATGTCCTCACAAGGGTAGAATGTGGGCTGCGGTGTTCAGGTTTCATGAGGAATTACTGTGGGAACTGGCTCGCACCATCCTAACACAACTCGGGGAGTTTGTTAAGTCGAAGGGGAATCTTATGAAAAGGAGCTGATATGGTTGGGTTTCCTGCTGAGCCCCACTGAGATCTCGGGGAAGATAGCACATCTCGGTGCTGCTTGCTGAGAGAAAGCAAACAGAACTCTACCACTGAGTTCACTCAGTGCTTGACCCAGCTTTCCTACTGCTTCAGGGTTTTCTAGGACTAATCAGACTTGATAACAAAATAATTCAGAACAAGAAAGTGAATGCATTTGGGGTTTGCATGGATTTACATTAGAATCTGAGTTCATTACAATATTAATTTTGACTAGGTCCAGTCTTTTCTAAAGGCATTTCAACACTACTTTCATGCTATGTGAAAATGTAATTTTTGTATACCATAATAAATGTATTTGTATGTATGTAACTGTATAGTTCTTCAGATATGTATCTCTGCTGGAGCATTGCGAAACTGTTTATAATACATTACAGACCATTTGAAAATTACATTCATCCCCTGATTTTAATGACTCACATAAACTCTAACTACTCATTGATTTCTACAAAGATTATTTCTGAACAGACTCAGAAATTCATGGGTTTACATTTGTGTATATATATCATAGATGACAGAGGATTTGGGGGTGAAATCTGTATGCCCCACTCAACTATAGCTTGCAAAAGTGTAATTTTCACAGGACAATGAAAACACTTTCCTTGGTCTAATGGTAGTTTAAAAACTTGATGTGCTGTCCTTGTTTATGATATATTAATTGCAAGTTGGTGGAAAAGAGATGCTTTCTGATTTCTGTCTACGCAGAGTTCACTTCTTATTAGTATAGCTCACAAATATAGATGATTTTTGTATATAATAAAGCTCTGTGTAGTTTTTACAAGTTTACTTAAATCTTTCCCTTAGAATACATACAGTTTGAATCATTTTACTGTGAAAATGCAAAGGCTAATATAACTTCTACCCCAATGTTAATGTTATTTTGGGGCTAACTTTGATCCATGCATCAGTTTTCCTTTTACACAATTGCAAAAATACAAAGGATGTTTTGTACTGTAAGTTCTTAATACTTTCTTTGATTGAATTTGGCTCTGTCCTGGAATTAATCTAAAACTCCTGAGTCAATCAGATTTAAGAAGGTACGAGTTTTCACTAAATTTACCAAGCTCCAACTGTTTTTGAAGTTTGATCTAAGAATTCAACATATCAACACAGGGAGAAGTTCACTATAGACCTTCACAATACTTTAATGCTCCACTAAAATCGTTCAAGATTGGATGAGGGAAGGAGAACGGCATCTTAATGAAATATTGCTTCAGAATCCTCAACTTCAAGATTTGGCAGAAAACATTCAAATTCAGACTGTAGATACATACAAACTAGAGACAAGGTTAGTTGTTAATTAAAAATAGATTTTCTTATTTTGGATAACACAAACATCAAACATTAAACTTTATTTCAAAACTGAAAAAAATATATTATTTTGTGAGTGCAATTTTTTCCCCCTAGATTGAGAGTTGTGTGCAGTGTTACATGTCAGGAGACCTTAATTTTCTGAGGGAAAATAATTCCAAAAGTCTTACAGCTAATAAGTTAATATTCAATAGTTCTGAAAAGTCACTTTTTTTTNTTTTCCAACTTGATTGTTAGCAGAACAAAATATCCATGGTTAGGTCTGGTAAGATCTCTTTCCATAATGCTCTTTTGTCTGTATAACAATAATAAAAGCTTTATTGGCACCTATTTCACATGACCTCCATAATTCTCCTGTGGCTGACCCTAACCAGTACCAATAAAACCATGCATTCTCTCACTGTACATATGAAAAAAAACCCACCACATCATGTTAAAATTGTGTAAAAAAGTCAATGCCAAAGACCTTTCTGGAAAAGCCACTTTAAAACAGGAGTGTGTCATAAATATTGCTCATATATAGCTATATAATAGCTCATTTCAGCAGGGACTACCTTCTTTTAAACACATCATATAATTTGCTGATGATTCATTTTCTCTCTCTCTCCCCATCTCCAGTCGGACAATAAATAAATATCTCTGAAAGGCCTCTGGGATTTTAACACATGGGGAAAAATATTCCCCCAAATCATTCTTGAACTATTTTCTTCGTTAATACATTCACAAGGATATTCCCCAGTTTGAGGATTTATCATGGGTTAAAATACTCCCCACTTAGCAAGGAAACAGCACTTAAGCGATGTAATTCGTGCTCCCAATTGTATGACATCTATAACGAGCAATAAATAGGCATCATGGACAGTCAGGACATGCTACAGGCTGGAAGTTTCCATCCAAAGCACTTAGTGACTTACCTGTGAATAAAGAATACATTCGTGGGACTCAGCATGGGTTGTGCAGTGTCCCTGAAAGGGGAAAAGTTCTCTGCCAGTATCACTGAAGGGGAAGAATTCAGCAAGGTTGCGTTTATAGATACAATTTACTAAAAGAAAGCATCTTCGTGATTTTAAATTCTCTCTTTCCTCAGTTTAGGGGACCCCTCTAAAATTTACCGCAAATTCAGAAAGGAATTCCACAAAGCGTTTACTGCACTTAAGTGCTGTTTAACCCACATTTGAAGGGGTTTAGGGTTTTCTACCTAGAGGAAAAAATAAAATNGGTTCCCTGCCGGAACGACTGCCCAAAATGAGGTGTCCGCGTGAGATGTGCACAGGACATTCACCCAGGCCGAAGGACGGGGACTGGCCGGGACACCCATCTAAAACGACCCCTCTATTTGTCCCGGCAAGGCCCAGCGGGACGTGATCCCCCCTCCCCTGGGTCCTGCTCCACATCCGCGACTCTTTCCGGGCGGCAGAGCCGGAGCAGAGACTTGGTGGACTCCACGCAGGGATGAGAGGTGCCCCTACGGGAGGAATCTGGGCGGCTCCCCCGGGAGCTGAATGGACCCCGTTTCCGCCAGCACCCACTGGGAGGAGGAGAAGGAAGACATTAGACAGAGCTTTAGAAGCGGTGCAATTGTCTTCTGGCAGATCTTTTTTTTTAATGGTTACTTAAAGTAGGCATTCAAACGTTCCCTCCACCAGCTCTGCTCCTCTAAAGGAGCTTTGGATCCGAAAAACGCTGCTTTCGAGTATTTGGGTGGCTATTGTGTTTTGGAAGCTTTCCTCAGTTTACTGAAGATGCGAACATAGCCTTTATCTATTTTATTTTTTATAGCTACACAGAACCTTGCTGAAAAGCTTTATTTATTTTTTTTAAATCATTTATAAGTATATACATGCATATATATATATATGATATATCAGTATATCAATCAAAGGCAGATGTTGGCCAAGAATTTCCTTACCCGCAGCTCTGCCGTCTGATTTGTTAGGAGGGTGACAGGAGCTGAACCATCTACTTAGCGTGGAGAAGGGAGAGATGATTCCCCTCCCCAAAAAACCATCTTATCTCTGCCTGCAGAGCTGGGGGGTGTGGGGGTGCAGGGGTGCTGAACGCCTCCTGCAAAGATCCGGGCTCCAAGCGCACCGAGGGCCCTTAAAAGCAGAGAGGAGCAGAGGTTAGGTAGCGAGGGCTAAAGCCTGTCTTTCATTTCATTTCTATTTTACGACACATCGAGGCAGTGCTGGAGGGGGGAGAGCAAGGGGAGACATCAAACACCGGCGCGGTAATTGCATTCACATTGCGGGCAGGCCCGCTGCGATCCTTGCGGGAGGCGTCAGGGCAGCGACGGGAGCCACCGGCCCGGCATCACCGTGGCTCAACTTGAAGGCACTTGTCATACTCACATTGGCGTTTTCGGCCCTGAAAGTAGCCCTCCGTCTGCTGGTTCCCTCCGGAGCCCGGCCCCAAATCCCCACTCCTCGCTTGCCCCACTGCGTGGCTTCGTACCCACGTCCAGCAAACCCTGCCAAGGGCTCAGAAGCGTCCGGAGAGGGTGACAGGAGTGGGAGGAAATCCCACCAGCATCTCACACCAGGGACCAGCACGGACTGGGAGCCAGGACAGGACTGGCCAGCAGGAGACACCCTGCCGGCTGCCGCGCCGGGACCACAGGTCGCAGCCACCCCGCACCTCCCGGAGCTGCCCTGGCTCTGGGGGTCTCCAAAGCCTTGGAGAAAAACACGTACCTGGGAGAGGAACAGAATCATGAATGGAAAAAGTAAGGGCCCCGCCAACCAAAATCTAAATCTGGTCTTAAAGCCACCTCTGCCGAAATCCGTTCCGGGCCAGGGCGGCAGTGGCCCCGGCACAGCCCTCGCCCCACGGAGGGGTTAGCTCGGGGTGGTGGTAATGTCCTCGGCACAAGGAGACCCCCGAGTAAGTGACACCGAAATGCGTTAGGGCAGCGGCCCAGGACGTCTCTCTGATATTAAACTACGAAAGTAACTTCACCTTCTGGGTGGCTGCAGGGAGACACCCAGTAAACACACGCCCTTTTTCTACTCATCATCATAAACACAAAGTGCATTAGGAATAAAGCGCAAGTAATCATGTCACTACAGCAATGTGAAAGGTACGTAAGCGTAACTACAAACTTTGAAAGTACCCCATACACATGGACATGTATGCACAAGTGTTGTAACTGCATGCATAGAATTATGTTCGTCCTTATTTTAAGTTTCGGGAGTATGTTGCATCCACATGGCTTTTCAGAAACACGTTTCAGCGTTATTGAGCATCAGACAGTTGTGCTAAATAAATACGGAGTGGAGGGGGGAAAAAAAAAGACAAGAGCAGATTTACTGTTATTGATTTTATTACACTACTTCTAACTGGAAAACAAATATCATTACATGGATTGCGTGATCACACCGTAGGAACGCTTTATAAAATACGGATACGGGATACATGCATATCTTCTGCACATTGTTTATAAAATGTGTAGAAGTAACCGGGGTCAACTTTTTTCTCTTTATTCCGGAAAGCATACATGAATTTTCTGAGTCTGCCAGTCAAACAGAGCTGACGGTTCATGGATGCTTCAGACTTACCAGTAAAACCTGCATTTCCTATCCAGCAACAGGCACCAAGACGCGCAGAGCATAAAAAGCCAGGTTGGCTAACATCATCACTCCTGTGCAACAAGTGACGAATGCCCTTTCTCACGGTTTGCAATTCACCGGGCTGCTCTCGGTCTCTGCCCAGGTAAGAGAGAAAGCCGAACGTGTCCCTGTATATTCCCTCTTTTCCAGAGTCCATTTCAGAGCTCTGGCTGCTTGCATCTCTCTGGAGTCTTTGGAAGTGGAATTGTTCCTTTTCTTTCTTTCTTGTTATTAATATTTTTTTTTTTTCTTGCCTGAAATAGGCCCTGACCTGAAAGGTCTCCACGGCCCCCGCGGGAAAAGGAGGGGGACCCCTCGCTGCAGAGGAGGCCGACTCCGCACCCGGCTGCTCCCCGGGCCCTCCGGCCCCTCCTGCCGGGCACCAACCGGTGCCCCCAGCCCAAAAGCAGGAAGGGGAGGCGGGGCTTGGGAATGGGGTGCTTGTGTCCAGGAGTGCCCTAAAGGGGTACAAGTAGGGGTATACCGGCAGAGGAAAGCAGGAGGAGAGAGCTGACCCGCAGGTGAACATCGCAAGGGCATCCGTGTACTCACCCAGACCTCCGCGGGTCTCCGGCGCGCACTCCGGAGCGACTCGCCTCTCTCCGCACCTGGCCCGCCTGGTCCCAGGGAAAAAGACAGAGGACAGATAACCCCCCTGCCTCGGAGCCCTGCAGCCAGGGGGGAGTTTTGAGGGGTGGCTGGGGATCCCTGTCCCGAGGCGGGTGGATCCAGGAGGTTCGGGAAAAGGGGGCAGGCGGAAGGTGGCTTTACAACTTTCCGTGAAGTGTGTTTATAGCACGAATAATAGTAATCTAAAATAATAATAGTAATTAAAAAAAAAAAAATAATAAATAAAGCCGGGTTCCGGAGAGACAACGCCAGGAGCCAGGGACTGGGTCCCGGAGCGGGCAGCGCATCGCCGGGCGGCTCCATCTCCGGTGTGCGGGGGCTGGCTGCTTTTCTAAGCAAACTAGATAGACATAATATGCATACGTAAATAAAAATGCCTATATATATATAGGTAGATATGCACGTATACATAGGAAAAAGTTAAATGTCACCTCGTGTCTGACCCTGTAGAAAAGGGTCCCTCCTGTGCCGGACACCCTCCTCTCCACCGGCGGGACAGTCTGCTGCTCAAGGGAGCATTTCTCCCTATCCCACAGGTTTTAGTGTCCCAACCTGGGGGCTGCGGGAGGGCCGGCAGCCGGCAGCGGTATTTGCTGCATCCGCGGTCCCGGTGTCGGCTCTGCGGGCGGTGGAGGGCGCATCTCCTCCGTCCGTCGCCGCCGACATGAAAGAGCTCGGGGTAGGGGGGGGATGAGAGGGGAGCTAATTATTATTAATGATATTAATATAAGTGCGATGTCCGCGGCGGGGATTGGTTGGTTGGGCTGCCCGCTGAGCTCTCTACAGCCTATGGGAGAGTTGGGAGGTGGATCGGCCGAGCCCCCCTCCCTTCCCTCCTTTCCTCCCTCCCTGGCTGCCGCTCCCCCCGCGCCGGGATTTGCTCCCTAATTGACCTAAATAAGGAGCCCGTGAGTGGCAGCCCCGAGGCGGTGCACACGCACACGCACATCGCGCAC
>VXBW01002927.1:608807-816945 GCA_013400375.1 Thinocorus orbignyianus
TTCCCCACTTTTGTCCCATTTGTCTTTCCGTGAGCAATTAATACAGGTGTGCAACGAACCTCCCTGCAGATGCGTGGGTGCGTGGGCCAGCCCAGGGAGGGGACCCCGGTGCAAGCCGCTGTTGTGATTTACCTCTCAGCCGGGAAAATGCGGCTGCAGGGACTGTTGGCGGGTGTAACCCAACCGAGGAGCCGGTGCCAAGGCTGTCCCTGGGCCAACCGAGCTCTGGAAAGCGGCTTCAGCAGCTGTGTGAAGTTTTCCGACGATTGCGGTGATCTGGGAGCGTTGTTTGACCCCTCCTGTCTTTTTAATCGCTCTCGAATTAGTCCCTCAAGCAACAACAGGAGTCTCACAGGGTGCCCTTGCTCTGGAGGGGAAAAATAAAGAAAAAAAAAAAAAAGTTATGCTTTTAAGGCTGGTATAGTGAAGCGGACACGCCGAAGGGGACCTGCCGGGGGCACTTCACAGCCCAGGTTCCCTCAAACTGCGGCTCACGAGAAGGTGTAGGCGACGAATTAATGGTTTGGGTCTCACGACTGACCCTTCTTTTCTGATCTGAGTTTACAATGACAGTTAAAGAAACTATGCTCTTCTGAGTCCGCCAGTTGTTCCGTGAATAAAACATTTGGAGACACATATAAAACATGATGTTTTTATGTAAGAAGATGACGTGATATGGTTCGCCTCTGCCTACTTTTTCGTAACTGATGATCTCTAGATCATCGGAACCTCCCTTTGGCTATTACTTCTAATATTACCGACGTCTATAGATCCTTATTTGATTACTTCCGGGAAATTAATCAATACCGTTAGAGGCAAATCCGACTTTTTCCAAATCCCTAGCAATAGAAGTTTGATCAGATCCATACACTGAGGTCCCTTTTTTAGTTCGTTAACATGGAACTAAAATTAATTTAAAGAAACCATTCTTCCACATAACTGCAGCCTCCGATGTCTCCTTGGACAAAGATAATTATATAAGGGATTGTTATTTGGCAATTAATCTACTTTGCACCGCATTTATCAAACCATTTGCGAAACATATCAAGCCATTATTCTTCTTTCTGTTTTATCAATTTGCCGTCCGAATTGTTTCTGGAGTTACAGAGTTAAGTGAAGGAAATTACGAACCTTAAACTAGGAGCGAGTTATTTTACAACAAAAACAGCAGAAAGAGGTCTTCCGCATGCCGTAGCTCCGATTTTACGACTTGCTGCCGACCAACTCCAAAGCTACTACCCTTAGGAGCTAATGTTGCCATCGGTGGACGCCTGAAACGCCCGGATAGCTGGAAAAAGTAAATAACCACCCCGAAATACTCTTCCTCCATCAAAATACAACTGCTGGTATTAAGATTATTGCCCAAAAATATTAACCAAACCGTTGCTACTCAGTGCAGCACGGCCAGTGGCAAGGTGGCTTTCTCTGGACAAAACCAAGTTCACAATCTATCAGAATTCCTAGTTGAGCAGCCAATGCTGATCACACTGAGTATGACTGATATTTCTTTTAGAGCTCAAAACAATTGCGTTTGCGATTATAAATCGTTCTTTACTTCTTCAAGAGATTGCTACTAGCTACTGCAGCAGGTTAGTACTGTCTAGCCTACTGATGGAATATTTTTTAAACGAAACAAATTGCATTAAAACTAAACAAAGATAACCCAACCCTGTAAAAGCTTGCAAACGGTCTGAGGAAAAAAACAAACCCCAAAGCAACACCAAAACCCAAACAGTGCTAAAATTTATTAGTTTCTGGAACTGAGATGTGGAAACGTGCTGTTAAGGTTTGACATGATGAAAATAGATAAAGAGATAGTACAGCTGGGTGAGAAGTGAATGGGAGGCAGGACGTGTTTCTATATTGAAGGGATTCTCTATTAAAAGCTCATATATAGTGCTCCGATTTTATTTTATTTTATTTTATTTATATTATACTAGCTGGAGGCCCTACATGTGCTGGGAGATCCGCTATGTTAGGCATGACATGTACTTAAGGAGAGCCTGCCCCAGAATATTCTGTAAATTGAGTGAAAAATAAAGATATGGCTAAGACCTGGGCACTGAACCTTCCAAAAGACGGATCGTAATCAAACACAACCTTTCTCAACAGGTCAATATATTTGAAAAGTGGTTGGATACATACATAAATGCATTGTTCATGAAACAATGCAATATGAGGAATTTAAAAATCAGGTCATGTCTCCCTTCTGAATCTCTTCGTAAAGGTCCTCCATAGCTGATTCTAAGTGCAGCAGCTCCAGGAAACTTGATTTTCATCCCACCTGTGGTTTTGTAAAATTCCCTGGGATTAGGATAATCAAACACACTGCTGCATGTGGCAGCTGTTCTTGTTGAAGGGCATGCTGAGAATGAGAAGATCCAATTATTTGTGCTGGAAAGTAAGTCTTCTCACTTGTCTCCTCTGTAGGAAGGTTTTACAAAACTCCCCTGGGACCAGTTTCCTCCTGGAGTCTCCTAATCAGGAGGCTGAACTGGGAACTTGTTACTGGTTTGTTTTGTTTTCTTGTTCTCTGATCACTGTGTACACAGACATCATTAAGGACCAGCACAAGGATGCTGTGCCAACCCTTCTTGTCAACTCCCCCGCTATTTGGATTTCTGCTCCTAATCAGGCTGGTACTCACCTCTGCAAGGTACAGTACAGCCTACAGAGTGAAAAGATATTCAGCATAGCTCTTTGGCCTTGCTGGGGGGTTGATGTAGGGTACAGAAAACTCTCCTGCTTCTTGTCCCTCACTCCTGAATTTGTTTTGTTTTGTTTTTTTAATCACATGTGTGCAGTGCATTAATTTTGAAGGTTAAACTTGGGCTGGACCTGATTCTGCTTTTCCTTGCAAAGATATGATCAGAAGGCAAGGATGTGACCTCTAGAATATGTTTGACTTGGAGCTGAATTTGTCAGGTTGAGCACTTAAGATGTTTTTCGTTTTAATGCATGTGAAGTAGCAATATCCTCATCATTATGATGCAAAATAGTAACCATATTGAAAAAATGAGGTACGGATTTACTGGAGTGGCTTGGAAAAGGGTGAAACTCACTCCACCGTGCATTTACATTTCCCTGGACATTAATGTTGAACACACTCATACATCGTGAGATGTGGTTGCCGACCAGTCCATTTGTCACTTCAAAGAAAAGATCATAAATAAATTGCTTAAAATAAAGACATGTAAACTGTCTATTACTAAAAATAAAGGCCACCAAATAGTATAATATCAGGAATATTTATTTTGAGTGCTATTCTGTGTTTCAGTACCTGGAAAATTCTCTGCCCTTAAAAGCAGGAAGCCTTTTCTTTCAGAGAAGAATTTAACTCTAGAGAGGACAGTGTGTTCTGGCATGGGAAATGATGATTGCAATATAATCAGTTCACAGAGGGGAGAATCGTATCTGCCTCTTCTCTGCTCTCAACAAATCAATGACATTGGTCCTGGGCTCTCAACAAATCAATGACATTGGTCCTGGTCTTGAAAGAAAATCCAACAGAGAGCAGATATTACCAGACATTCTCAGAAAAATGAAACATAAAGGAGTTTCTGGTGTGAAACAGCACAACATTCCCAGCTGTACTATCAAAATCAAATTATTTTGCATAAAAAGTAATTGAGGATACATAAGCGGAGAACGTCTGCAAAATTAGAAAATCTGCAGTAACTTAGAAGCTACAAAGCAGGACAGGAAGACACAGACATGCCTGAAGAGGGCTTTAAAGAAGGCTCTAAAGAGGGCTGAAGCATGGCAGCAGGTAATGGATTTTCAAGTAAAATTTTGTACCTAGGTGTGAACCTTTTAGCAACTAGTCAACAATGGGGGTTACGCTTACAATCAGGTATATAGGCAGAGGGTTGGGAGTCGTATCTGGTGTCAACATTCCAATATATCAGATACAAATCAGGAGTCTACTGAGACAATTGGGTGTTGTGCCAGACCAGAATCACTGGGTGGATTTGAGGACAAAGGGAGTGACAGAGTTTTGAGTAAAGACCTCATTGTACAGACTCATGTCTGGATTTTGGATCTCCACAATCTACTTCAGTAATGTGTGTCTTTTGGGACAGTGATGTCTGGGTTGGTCTGGTTGGAGGATAAGCCACCCTAGTTTGCTCAAGCCTTTTTCGTCAAAGCTTTGTGAATCATTATACAGGAAGAAATTGCATCTTATTAAGCAACAGATACTTTCCTGCAGTTTTGATTTTTTTCATTACTTTCATACTCATATTTACAGAGTTCAGAAGTATGACCTTTATAAAGGATGCATCCATATGAGAAAAAAAATGGACAAGTTCTTCTTCACTGTCTTCTATCTTGGATTTAAATTACTGGGTCAGCATGGGTCTTCTCAAGTAGGGATGGCATCCTAGCAATTGATGAAGACCAGCACTTGATTGAATCTAGACCAGCTTTCATCTGGTTCTCCTTCCCAAAGCCACCAGATCCAGCTCTCCAATTCCTTCAACAGCCAGCTCTAAGACAGCTGCATGAACCTCAGTTCAGCCTGTAGATATTCTCCAGGAACATTTCAAAGTTTTATTTGTGACCACTAGTGAGAAAAGCAAAGCTACCCACACAGCCAATACAACTGGTAGTGAAACAACTGGTGTGAACCCTAATTCTTTCTAAGCATCACGAATGGAGTATTTTACTGAAAAACAATACACAATTTCTATTGCAATTTTTAAAGTAATACATATTCAAATCAGGAAAGAGATTTGACTACCAGCTAACCATAATGTTCTTTGAGTTCCAGACCTCTAGGAGGCACATATCAATATACATATGTAAAGACTATACTTGCCATGAAATACATACTTCCTTAGGTTGCTCCTGACAACATAAACATTCCCAATTTCTCTTTTTTGTAAGTGACAATTTTAGGCCTGTTTTGCAAATTAATAACTAGAATCCATGGACCAGTGTTCTTTTATTCTTTCCTTAGGCTTTCAATGTCTACTGCATCTTTTATTGTCTGTAACTGAAGTAGGAGTGAATTCTTTTTGTGAAAAGATAAAGACCTGACCATCCATGCACCTTCTTCCGTGCAAACTGAGATTTATAATATCTGAACACTGATTCCCAGTCTTGAGCTAAGTAAATAAGTGTTGCACATGTATTTTCAGACAAATTTGTATGTGTTTTAGCAGATAATGGGAGACTGAAAAATGCTAAATGGCTAAAAAAACCCACAATTTATAGCTGTCTCTAAGATTTTGTACTTTTAGGATTGTTTGGCAACTTCAGTGCATACTCTCTATCCTTTTGTACAACACAAGTGAACCAATCTGGAGCTGTTATGGTATATTACTGTCAATGTTTGCTTAGAGAGTCATTAATGTGAAATTATAGATGCAAAGAACTCTAATTACTCTGTAGGAAATGTTATGTGGTAGGATGTGCATGTGTTTTTAAAAGAGCCTGTAATTTGTGGATTTGTAACTAAATATCTGCATTCAATTTCCATTATTAGATAATTACTTCACATATGTGTCTGCTTCCCCAGGCTCCTAAACCTGACTTCCTAATGGATAAGGAGAACAGCACTCATTTATATGTCTTTGTGTCAATGGGCTTTTAATAACTATGTGGTAAAAGTTGTCAAATTTGAATTCAGGCAAAACAGATGAAAAGATAGCAGCTCAACTTAAAAAAAGTATACTTAACATAGTGAATTTACAGATTGCTTCATGAAATCTGTCAAATTGCACTTAGAAAATAAAGTTATTTCTTCATATTAAGGAGCTCATGGAACTAAAACACACATCAAGCACTACCTATGATTCCATGGATTATTGTTTCCAATAAATTAATTTTATCCTAAAATAATAACTTGAAAAGAAGACTTCTGATTTAGAAATGCAGAATAGTTTGAAAATAGCAACTCAGTTATTAAGACAAATCCCACCTATTATAACATCTCTCAATAACAGAAACTCAATCTCTCCATCGTTTTCATATACAACACTTTTCTGCCTCAAAGGCAGAGAATCTATAGGCATCACTATCAGAAATAACAGATGGCTGATCCAGTTAGGACATCAGTGCCCTTTGCCATTGGACTCTGACCTAAATCAATGTGGAAATGTCCCTAATATGTCTACTCGTCCCTTTATTGCATAATCTTTTGCCCTGGGTCAGATGCCAGGATCAATGGATTCTCATGTATTCTGTTGGATTCACTGACTTCATATTTTGAAAGGGCTACTTAGGAGGGTGACAGTAATAGCAGGGGACTGCACTTGATGAACTGAAAGCGCCTTCCACCATAAGTCTGGCTGGGGATTACTGTGAGTAAACACCAAGCAACATTGTAAGTGAAAGCAATTTGGGGAGAGGTTCTGGGAACTTCTGAAAGGCATGCATTTTTAAACATATGGCTTCTCACTCTGAAGTTATGCTTTGGCAAAGCGCTATTGTCAGACTTGATTAGATTACTCTAACCTTCACAGATCTGCTTGGAAGCTGAGGATCATGTCTAGAAAACCCATGAAGGCATGATACCAAAGTAAATCAAGTGACTTGGAAAGAGTCTTTTCTGAGAGAGTATGGATGCTCTTCTCAATAAAAATGGTAGGAAAACCATGGCTTAGTTTACTGGAGGCAAGACCTGAGATGTGTCATCAGGATCTTAGAAAATGAGAAGCTCTTGCATCTTGTGAAAGGCTGTGTGCTAATTTTCCACTGTTCTTTTTCTTTCTGCTACCAGCCCCAGAGGAATATACTGTTTATATTCTCAGATTGTTTTACATACTCAGATTATTGCAAGGTCTTTTTTCATGAACGTACAAAAACCTACAGATTCACAAATCAAACATAACGCTCTCCCAATATGAATGAAATGAAGGACTTGAGCAGATTTTGTAATTCAAGCTCTTCTGCAGTGTCAGGCGGCATCAATTTTGCAAAAATTGAAATTAACAAAATAATATATAGGTCTGTGAAATGGAGTTGAGCCTCATTCCTGAATAGAATATATATGGTTTTTGGCTATGTTTGAGAGTACGTACACTCCAGTTAAGTTTTTAATAAAATTAGTACTTGCACCTGGCACCACTGTTTTTTAGTGGCGGTGGAACAGATCTATAATTGCAATTATTCTCCTCCTGGGTAATTTAGTTCAACTCCCTGCATCATTCAGGATATTCCCCTACATTGCTTCTACTACTTATCTAATCTATTATTGAATAGTTCTGGTGATGGTGCCTCAATTACCTCCATTACCTCTCTCCCAATGCTTAACTGCTCTGTCTGATATGATTCCCTCCTGCCCCACAAAGAATGGCTTGGATTGTACAGCATGTAGTTTTAGGCTGTGTTCCTTGGTTTGATCACTTACACATTGTTTGAAACTTCCACTTTGAAGAGGTTTACAGTGTCATCAGGACTTGTCATGTAATCTCTTCCATCCTCAGGCTTATGAACTGGGATCCCATCCAATCCTTCTACCATTGATGTGGCTTTCTCTTAGCCTTTTCTGAAGTATTTATTGTGTGTTCTGCTTTGTCTCGTTCCCAAATGCACAGACCAAAAATCCTCACAGTACAGTGATGTAGTACCTAAACTGGTGTTGTAGAATCAAAGTTTAAAAAAGTTGACTGTATCCCCTTTTATTTGTATTTCAGTGACACAATACACTGTAATACAACAATGACTTTCTGTATTTTGTTGTTGTTGTTGCTCAGGGTCAGTGTTTTAATATGTTGTTTAATTTTGTCTTTAGAATAGATCCTTTTATCTACTCATCTAGTCACCTATCTGCCAATAGATCTATCTCATTTCCACTTCCACAATGCAATCTAACCACAGTATATCAATAACACCACATATTTTGTTCACAGAAGCAGATCTATGGCTCCTACCCTTATTTGCAAATAAGAACCACCTCTCTCAAGAGCATTTTCCAGTGACCCCACTGCCCTAACTATTATGTCCAAGGGAAAATGGTAAAGCAGAAATATAATTTATTATGGATTTAGCATCGCAAAATGAGGCTCATCTTCGCTGTGATCTTAAGGCTGACAAATATAAGCGCATCACATGTCAGTAATGATGCTGATGGTGTGGTTAGAGACCCTGCACTGAGTAAACATGGAGTAACTTGAAATCTCCTCCAACTCCTACACTGTGTCTGCTGGAGAACAGAGTCCAGCCAGGGAGAGCCCGGATGTCACCAAATACAGACAAGCAAAACAGAAATATCTTCTGTCAGGGAAGATTTATATGGTTACAAGTGTAATCTCTATTACATCTTCATGTAATGCATACACGAGCATTTTACCTGTGTATCTTCGTTATAAACAGATGGGAATGACTGGAAAAGTAATGTAACTCCTTAGGACAGAAGGTGGAAGATAGATGTGAAGGAAACATGTATACCATGAAGGCTGTCTAATCTCCAGAAAAGGTACAGTGTGGACTCAGATTTGTGCCAATTTCCTTATATCACCGCTTGGAGAGAAATAGGCTGTCAAATGAGAGGTGCATAAAGAATTCACAGCTGTACCAGGTTTTTGGAACTGGTGCTGATGTACTCGCGCCAGTGTTGCTTCTGACCAGCAGATCTAACTGTCCCCACCAGAACCTGAGGGCACTTCAGTAGCTCAATGGTCTAATTTGGTCCTATATAATGTATCTTGCCTTGCTATGCATTCAGTAGGTAATATTGACCCAGGGATGAAAAAACTGAAACGAGGGCAATTAAAGGAGAGGGAAAAGTAGCCAAGCTGTTCAGGGTTACGTGGATAACCTGTGACAGGGTGAGGATGAGACCCCAGGCCTACATAAATTTGATATCCTCACATGTGAAAGACAATCTCAATGGTTACCATAACTAGAATCAAAAAGTTCATGTTTTCATTTTATTATTTCTCTGCAGACAGGAATACTGGCTGTAGATCTGGTAAGAAATTTTTCGGTGAGATATTTCTTTAGTTGTAAATGCTGATTCATCTGAAACTTATCATGGGAAATGAGTATTTGGCTGAAATACTCGATTTTGGGCATTCTGGAAACATGTCAAACTAATCAGAATGTTTAGATGCAACATTTTTAAAGTCTCAAGTGTTAACTTTGTAATTTTAAATAATGTCTTTTTTTTTCCTTTTCTTTTTTCTTTCTTTTTTTTTTTTTTTTTTTTTTCCTAAAAGAGGGAAGACATTTACAGATCAACTAAATAATTTTTCAAATATCTGAAGTGGAAATGAAATATCGACAAACTACATAATATTCCAATATTTGATTTTTTTCCCCCCATTTTTCACAGCTTTATTTGGAATAAGAATGTTTTTAAAGTAACAATATTTGTGGGGCTGTGAAACTAACAGATTGAAAAAATCACCAAGGATTAGAGAGAAGCAAAATTCAGACCTTTTCAGAATTTTTCAGTAATGTCACCCTTCAAAGCTGTGTTCAGTTCTTGGATTGAAGGCTGACTTCTTGTCACACTCGAGACCAATCCAACCCAAAGTCAAAGTCTGGGCTCTGAAGACACCAAGATATTCACAAAATCCAGATCCCCCAGCCTCATCCTATTGTACAAGTCAGTACATGCAGACTGTTGTAGCAGTATTTTTAATGACAATATGGTGAAATCAATATTAATTTTAATTATATTCTAGAAATACTCCATGGATTAGTTCACAAGAAAAAAGTTGAGGAGGAGTGCAACATTACATGTGCAAGTGTAACAAATAGAGTCTGACACGACCAGCAAGAATTAGCTCTGAATAGCCCAGCTTTGTGCATTTTGACAGATTTCCACGACTGCTCTCTGGAGCATGAAATAAAAGTCTGAAGTGCGACTGCAACTCTGCTAACAGTGTGCATGTTTCACTATACTTTCTTTATCATTCTCTGAAGAGTGAGAAATCATGCCCTTTCTCCATTACCTACACAACCCCGTTGAAGAAGTAACACACACACGCATTTTTTTATAGATAGTTGAAGTAATGCAAACTCTTGAGAACCTGGAAGACAGAAACTGAACTGAGCAGAAGTTGTCGCACTCCTGGGAGGAGACTGAATCCAGTTTAAAAATGTTTTGAAATCTGTAAATGCCAAATTCAGTAACAACTATGTCTGATTTGTAGATTCTGTGAAGACAACGCCTTGCTGTTGGAAACCAGATTCTTTTCATAATTAAGGTCTTTACTCTACTGCTCTCCAGATGGAAAACTCCCATTGCAGTAATTCTGGGAAAAATCTTCCAGAATCAGGGCTCCACTTTGCTATAAAGCAAAATAATACATACTAATGACACAAAAAGTTACTATCAACAATAAAATAGTGATTACACTGGGAACCAAGGAAACAATTGAGCCCTGAAGAAGAAGTCAGAAATTCACATTTTTGATTAGTTCTGTGAGAATGGAAAGAGAACCCAAAGTAGGGGAATGGAGCAGCGTAGTTATATCATTTTGAAAATAAACATCCAGTGTTTGTTACCAGTCTGCAGAATTATCAGTGACTGCTGTTTCTTGTTAGATTAAAACACCTTTATTTTATATTATAATCTCACCATTGGATATTATCAATGGTAAGATTCTGGTTTTCAATGAATATGATCAAAATGGGACCTTTGTACAGAAAATGTGGAGCAGGTCAAGCTGGCTGAAAATGTACGAAGATGACACCTTTTCAGTGCAGGGGATGACAATTTACGATCAGCTACGAGGATATAAAGCCATGATAACTTCAGTTATCAGTTAAGCCAATGTGTGTGTTCCTGACTTATAGCAGAAGGATTCACAACAGAATCCAAAATTGCAGAGAACCCAAACTTCATTTCTTCAGGCTTCATAGTCAGACAACAGAGCTATGAACTGGATCCTGTGTAAATGATTGAACTTTATAGTCACCTTAGAAAATTTGGGAAAATAGTTATAGATAATTTGGTGTCTATAATATAATCTGATTTACTAATGAACTCTTCATTTAATGTCTCTTGTGATTTGATATGTCTGTCTGTATATTTTTAATATTACTTCTGAAGGAAAGACCAATACAAAAAATTCAGACAGATGTTCATACTTACCTGCTTGTTTTACAGGCAAATAATTGATACAATCAGCCCCTAGACTCGGAGCTAAATTTGGGAGTAGAAAAGAGACCTTAAAGGTAATTTCATTGCCTGGGGACTTTCTGATGAAAGAAGACATGGTCTGACTTTGTCCTTCAACACGCTCCACCTCTTTGAAGTCTGAACTCAACAGAAAAAAAGTTAGTCTTGAGGCTTCTTTAAGTAACACTGCAGAACTGGTCCTCGGTCACTTCTTGACTTATTTCAGTAAGGGCATAAGATTGACTAACACAGGTCCTGTTGCGCACAGGACTTGTCTGTGTCCAAAAATCTAGTTCTGTGAAAATATGTCTGATAAGATTCCTAGCTGAACTTTACATTTGCCCAATTTATTCATAAACCAACCAAAGCATACACATATGCAATTTCTACAATTTATCCTGATAAAAGTATTCAGTAAGTACTTACAGGGAAGAAAACCCTGCTGAGCTAGTTAATCATTACTTTGAGAGCAAAGAAAAAAAGAGAGCTAAACTATAATTATAACCTTGGTGATAATGTATGTAGGAATCTTTCTTAATCCAGGCTAATCTTGTTCCATGTTCTTACCTACTATAAAAATCTGAACGATTTTTGACAAGATCCAAAGTTTTGTCAGTTGTTAAGAATTAATTGAAAAAATTACTAGAGCACAGCAGCCATTTCAAAGGGACTGACCCAGAACCAATTAGAATTTTGTAACAATTGACCATTCACCACAAAACAGTTATCATGAGCTTTGGCCTCTGAAGTGTGGTGTTGGGGGTGGGGGAGAATCAGATTAAAGAAACTTTAATTTTTTCCCCCTTTAACTAAAATATCGTTAGTAGCAGCTTTCTCAACACAACTATCAATCAACTTATCTGGGTTTTAAAGGCTATGCTCAGCTTGCAGGAACAGCAGTACAGAGTATAATAGATGATTATCCCCTGGCTTTAGATGATACACAATATAGGTTACTATCTTGAAAAAACA
The DNA here is from genome assembly GCA_013400375.1 of Thinocorus orbignyianus. NCBI lineage: Eukaryota > Metazoa > Chordata > Aves > Ciconiiformes > Thinocoridae > Thinocorus > Thinocorus orbignyianus. Next base: position 620,857 of record VXBW01002927.1, read on the forward strand.
GGTCAGACATAGGAACATTCTTTATCAAATTGCTGTTGACAGCCCAAACAAGAGATTGAAGAATACCACAAAAAGGTTCTTTCATCTAAAGACAACAGAGTTTATAATTGGTCATTCTTTCCTCCTTCATCCTCTCCTTCTCAGCAGAAAAAAGAATTCCTAGTGCAGTTTCTTGAACATGGTCAGCACAAGGGTAGGCTGGTATATACTGAGAAATAGATTCACTGTTCAGTCTTTCCTCTTAATGTTCAAAATACTGGAGAGGGAGGAAATGCCAATACTGGTTTTAAATGTTAGAAAGGAATGAGAGCAAGGTAGAACTTTGTGCTGGATTATCGATATTCTAGGACAGCAAAGATGCAATTATTTTGAAAGAGGAAAGACAAATCAATCATAAATATTTAACAGTTTATTCTATATGTCCAATATTCTCTCTCTCTTACCTTCTGTTCAAAGCTAATATATGTAGGGGGTACATAATTATGTAGAAATATATCTGTTATCACATCATATATTTCACTATATACAGCATATATGTGCACATATAGGTATAAAAACATGATTATATTAGACAGATTAAAAAGGATGCTAGAGAGAGATATTTAGTGATGAGGACTTTTTCTAGAGGATCACTGTGTTTACAAGTAAAAAGATTACTCTGTTCACCCCACTTTCTGCCTGCTTCAGGCTGTTATATTTCACCCAGTTACCTTTCAGTTAAGTTGTCTTGGGCTGTTTAAAGCATATTTCCAGGAGACACTTGCAAACTTAATTTGAAATTACCAGAGCTGACAAAGTTATTTTTTCCTTTGGTGGAGATTCCTTTGACTCTAGCAGTCAATCCTTCATGAAGAATAGCTGAAAAAAAAAAAATTGAGATGATAGCAATTAAATCACTGTCCCACAAACACTTATGCTTTTGCTTACCCTGACACATGTGAGTAGCTCCACTGAACTCAATATAAAGACAAATCAATAGAGCTGCTCATGTGTATCAAGTTAAACACATGAATAATTGTTTTTAGATTTGCAGCCTGAAATTGGCCTAGCAAAAGCCTACAATAACATTTTTACAGATTTCATAAATTAATTTCACCCTGAAGAAAAAGATTCCTCCAAGAGATTCATAGTGTGCACAAACTGACCCGACCATTATCCTACAAAAATACTCATCTCTGTTCATATTTCTTTAGCTCTGGCTCAGTGTTCCATCTGGCAATAGCAGAAAAAGTGGCACACGGTAAAGCTTCATATGGATTCTCTATGCGTGCTTCCCAAAAGAAGCAGCAAGTATAACTGCTAAATGTCTGCAAGAAAGGCAAAGCCCCTATAAATTCATGATACATCTACATAAACTTAATCTACCTCTCCAGGAACTGAGTAGCATTTGTCATAGCCATCTAATAAAAACACTTGTTCTAAGATTTAGAGGAGAGGAGAAGGCCGTTGTGTGCTTGTTAGTGAAGCATAAAGGTCTTTTCTGACAGGCCCTCTGTAGGGAAGCTTCCTAGGTAGGAGGAAGTATAGGACTGTACAGCTATGTTATTTTTGAGAGGTGAGAAAAGCCAGGTCCTGGATGATGGGAAGTTTTGTTGAAGGTGAGTTACAGTGTGAAGCCTTTCCATCTCTCGGCTGGAGGGGCTTTGTGCGCACACAATGTTTGGTAGTTGCTACTTTAAAATAGTTAAAGAGAGAAAGTTTGTGACAAAGCAAAGAGTCTAAAGGTGTTTTACTTCTTCAGGTTTCTTGCATAAAAGCTGGAAGCTTTGTGGGTTATGTTCTATGTTGTTTTACTGTACAGACAGCTTTGAGTAAAAACCTTTCTGAAAGCATAATGAATCCTGTCATCTCCTTCCTATGAAATTCAGGGTTTTCGAAGGTAGGAGGGCAGATGAAGTTCCCTTTGAAGAATACACTTTGGTAATGCTTAGCGTGGCACAGCACTACCCAAAATCCCCTAATGAGACAGGGAAAAAGGAGACCTGCAGAACAAGGACCTCTTACCTTCCTTACTGATATGTGAGTCTCACTTGAGCTTGGTTTCTAGATGAGTGCAGTTCCAGTCACTTCAGTGGGTTTATTTCCAATTCATTTAATGTCACTGTGAAAAGAAACAGACACAAAGTTTGCTTTGGCGCTGCACATCATGTTGCGTCACTGTCTAGCAAGCTTCCCATTGCACATTTTTTCAAATGTGTGCATCTGCCAGACCAATACAAACAAAAATAACTTGCATGTGTCTTATGTTAAAGCTGAATTAGAAACGTGATGCTACACCAGTGTTGTCCATTCACCATTTAAAGCTCTAATGCCTCATTAAAGACATCAGAGTATGTGTATCCATGTGTTTTTTTCATTTCCCTCTTAACACATAAAGGAGGGTAACAAGTCCTAAACAGCTTCCATTCAGATAACTTTTAGAAGTTCCTTTATTTTTGCATGGCATCAAGATCCTTTGGTGTGACTTTGTCATATTCCTCTGCATAACATGATCAGTACTGGGAACATTTCTGACCTATTTTTACACAACTCAGTGGCAGCTAATAAGACAAATAGTGAAAGTTTCAGTTCACATGTGATCTGCAATATCCAGAGGCCGCACAGACTATCTAGAACTCTTGCTATGACTTAGATGTTCTTTCCCTCTTCTCTTCTTTTCTAACCTGGTTCATGCATTTATCCATCAATTAAATGTTCATTTGTGTGTTGCTCTGGTCTTCCTGTGTCTTAGAGCCATTTAATGCTCTCCACATTGACTCCCAGTCAAGCTTCCCAGAAAAAGTTCTTTTGTGTCCCGATGCTGACAGCAGAGTGTAGTTTGCAGAATTCCTTGATTTTGCTCTGAGCCCATTCAGCTCAGCCCTGTTAGTCCTGCCTTGAGCTCCCCCTCCCTCCATGTGCACTGGACTGTGCCCTCTGAGGCAGGCCAGTAGTTGCTTCCATACAAGTGTTTCAACTGGAAAATTGACTCAAAACTCAACCTACCATAATAAAGTGTGTTTTGTTTGGTTAATTTGTCTTCTGTGGCGATGTCAATGAAGTGATAAGTTGGTGGCAGGCACCACTTCTATCTATCTTTCTCTTAATATTTTGTTCTTTGTCCAATAAAAATAACATAAATAATTCAAAAAATAACAACAAAATAGTTGCAGGCCTGATATTCCTCCTGTAAGGTGTTTCAGACAATACTTACTGGTTTTGCATTGTGATTTTTTTTTTTCCCACAGCTGAATGTGGGAGATTGCTTTTTTTTTTTTTTTTAATTTTAAGCACAGCAATGTATTTGTACTATAGTACATATAAAGGCACTAGCCAGCCCAAAGGATCCATTGTGTGGCTTTGTGCTCACAGTATAAAACAGATTGTACTGCTCATCACTGTCAATCTAAATAAATGAGACAATCAGTGGGTTTTCCTCAATCAGTAGAGGGATGGGGAAACCAAGAAAATTTCTACCAAAACTGAGATTTGAAACAATCACAGTGAATATCAAACTGTGCATTAATTCCCGGATAACCCTCTTCGTTATTTTTGTTATTTATAGGTGCCTTTTTGCTTCTCAATGAATGCGGGAAAATATGCATTTGGATTCTCCATCCTCTCCCATCTACCTTTTGATGTGATTTATTATTTGCCAGGAAGCTGAGAAATTTCTGATGGTCTGCATAAAGCACATTTCAGCTGATGCTGTCCTGGCCTCTCACTATGTCACACTTTGAGTCAAGGAGAAAATAAAAGCATGAAGGAACATGAGACAGTTCATTCATAACAGAGAAGTCATAGACTATGTTTTGTATGACCCTGTTCTTATTCACCTAGAGGCTTTTCCTGCTGCTAGTTTTTTACTGGCGATAGATGAGTCAAGCTATTAGCAGAGTTGTTCAATAACAAATGAGTTTTTTCTCACGTTTGCCACTGATATTTTACCGCCTCCATCAACCTTTCTCAGTGACAGATCTCCTATCTGTAATGCTGACCATAATAGCAACAGTGCCAGTGAATGAAATATAGATTTTTTACTGTACTATGCTAAGGAAGCAGTAAAATAGACAAGCCTTTTGGGTTGATGCAACTTGTAGCTGCTATTACTGCTTTCCTTTTCATAGTGTTCTCTTTTATTGTGATTTGTACTGAGTTTGTACAATTTAGAATCATATGATAGAAAGTTTTTCCCATCTGGCTCTGCTTCTACAGGTTTGAATTACGGAATGAAGATGCAATGTGCTTCTACCACAATGTTCTCTTGATGTACTTCCAGTTTTAACAGAGAGAAACTCACAAATAGCTCAAGACAGTTTCCCGTCTTTTTCCTTTAAAAGGAATGTCTAGAAAGGGACCATGATTTCCTCAATATTAATTGTAAAAAATCTGCTATTGCTATATAAATAAACAGCGTTTGGAGGTTTTTGGTTCATGCATTGTGTTCAGTCCACATGCACACATGGGAGCAGTGCTGATCACTGGTAATTGCTCAGGTGAGTAATGTAATACTGAGCCCATGGTTGTGTACTCCAGTGAAGATTTATGAATGCAAATAGAAAACTTGGCTCCCAGAAGCACTCATGGTGAGTCTCAGCATTCGTTTCCTCAGAGTGTCTCTGCTCATGAAATTGGAAGGTATATAGATCGACTCTGAAATAGCTGGATGCAACTGTATATGAACTTGCTACAGTGTAAGTGAAATCAGTGCAGCGACTGGAGTACCATATGAGAGCAATGAAGATCCAGCTTAGGTGGCCAGCTGCAGAGGAAACATTCCTGCTGGAGAGATGGTTGCTAGATCCAAATCTTTTGATCATACTGATATCCCTGTAAACTCAAGCCCATTTGGAACCAAAGGAAATGATGGGGGTGAAATTATGAAATATCACCACCAAGGAAAGGAACTATAAAACCAAGCAGAAAGGGAGCTGACAGATCAGCACAGAGATACCCAGAATATGAAATATTCCAAGGCATCAGAATAACAGTAAAACTGTGGTATGAAGCAATGGCGCTGCTAAGAATAGTTTGAAATAGCAGAAGATGGAAATTAAAAGTGAGAAAGCTGAGTTTGACAGCATGCTGAGACCCTGCAAAGGTGATGAGCACCTTTAGCTCTTGACTGGACTGCCCCAGGGACATTTATGGCCTCCCTGCCTGAGGTTCCCATAAAGTCCATATTCAGTTTGTACCAAGTATGAAGTAGAGTTATAGACAAAGAACAAAAGAGCAAGTTTGGATGTAAGAAAGAAATCTGAGTGGATTTCCCTCCTAATTGTTTCTCTTTAGCCATGGTGAATACAAACAGTGAATACTTTGAAGACTTCCTGTGTCACCAGGAAGAAAGGTACAACTTTGGCAGGTCGCAGAAAGCTTTGGAGGTGAGAGGCTGGAGGCAAGTTCTGGCCTTGCTGCTGACTTGCTACCCACTGTTGGGGGAGAGGAAATATTACTCAGCTCCTCTCCTGCCTCTCCATGGGTGAATATGCAACCCGTGGCAGTCCTCTGAAGTGCCCCTTAGTCACTGGGTACAAGTTTTCTAAAGAGCTTGGGCCTCTGCACATCCTACCTTCCTGACTTCAGACTGAGTATCTGTTGGGAAATATTCCTTATACGCATTATGGCTGGACTATAATTGCACAAATGTACCACAAAGTGACTGTGTTTGCTTCGAATTGCCTTTGATGTAACTTAAGATGAAGGTTATGATGATAAACAAGTCAGAGAGAGGAACCAAAAAGGCAAGTTTGAACAGCTAGAATAGGGCAAGTGTTACAGATTTTAGTTGCATTCAGCCACTGTAAATTATCTGTCCCTGAATTCTATGACATCAGCTGTCTGACATGTCCCTTGGTTTCTTAAGCACCATTTTAATAGCTTTCATTCTTGGATTGGGTTAATATTGGTCAAGAAGTAGGCGCTTATCTAGGTTAAGATATTGAGTGTAGGACTCACCATTTTGGATTAAGCAATTTCTCATTGACAAGTCCATGAGGATTAATTTTCTATCTGAAATCCATTGATATTCACAGGCTTATCAAAAAGGGAATGGGTAGAAAAGAACTGGAGCAGAACAGCCATGCTACCTTTCCCTTCAAGGTTCTATTTACATTTGACATGATTGTGGAAACCTGAGGTGTGAAATTTTGCATGAAAAACACACAAAACATTGTTTTGAGTACTTGGAAGGAATTGTCATTCTTGCCTGTGTTGAATTCAGCAATGGCTCACCCCAATGCTCGGCTGTGCACCTCCATGGCCATCTACATGCAGACAGTGATTCAGGATATAGCATACAGTTATGGAACTGCATGGGACAAGGAAAAGGCAGGAGCACACGTGGGCAACCTGGAAGTTAGAAAGTGAGGTAAAAATGTTAAAAAGAGAAAACTGAAACAGATTCTATTCCACAACACAGTGATTTCTAGGTGAAAACACTGAAGAGTTTGAAACAGATTTATTTTTCCTTGCATTTGCCCTCAAAAAAAGTGAGTTTTCTGTGCTATAAATAAGAGGGAAATGGATTTTTCTATTCAACCTGGATTTCTGCATAAAAACAAAAACTATTTCCAAACTTCCCCCCTCCCCGATAAGCGCTTGCTTCTCAAGCAAGAAAACAGAGACTGAAAGTTTGGTATGTCACTGACATAAATGAAGAAATCTTTATCTTAGAAAACTGCTTTCAAAAGGTGACTCAGCTGATTTTCCATATCCAAATTAACATTTTCTGTAGCACTTTTCTTTCTTTCTTTGCTTGACACAAGGGGCACGATCAATAGAACAAATTGTGCATTTCTCATGTTGTAGATAGGAAATCTGCTTCTAGACATACTCAGGCCATTTGGCATCAAGTCTAGGTGGAAAGGTTTGCTGAAAATCAGGAGATTTTTGAAGAGGTTGAGTTGCTTTCGATAACGCAGCAACTAAAGAAAATAAAAGAATTAATATTGAAAGAAAGAAAATCGCAACCTAGGGTTTTAGTTATGTAAAAGTGAACTTGGCTTTGCAAGAAGAAGTTGATCAATTAGATTTTCTGTAAAGGAGGATAGAGTCCAGGGGCTTGTGTAGCCGCAGTTTTGGCTGTCTTCAGGTGGCTCTCCAGCCTGAGGTGGCAGTGGGAGCGTCTCTTACACCCATCGCTCCCAGAAGAGCAGCTGAAATAAATGCGCTGCATCTCCAACTTGCAGTCAAACGTTGTACAGTTATAAATAGCTTTGATGTGCTTCTCTGAGTCTTTTGGAACTTGTGGCTTTCTGGAAGCTCAGATGACCCTGTCCCTGGGGCTTGCACTGACTCTGAAGAAGCCAGGGGCCCCAGCTCTGGAAGAGTGTCCATTGTTGTGCTGCTCTTTTCAACAGTCCTAAAAATGTATCCTTTGGGATACTTTGAGGGTTAAAGTCTTTCACACTCTATTGCAGCTACTTTCTCATTTCTCTTTCATCAGGAGTATGTTGAAAGGTGCATATGTGCATAGCAAATTTGAAAAAAAACCCAACAAAACACCAAACTAAAACCAAATGCTTGTTAGTAACATTTTTACAGACCACGAACTTGCACACTCGTATGCTATCTGGGCAGCATATGGATGGCAAAAAATGCAGACTTGGTCCCGCATTTTCGCGTTGTGTCTTAACCAGGCAACATAACTTACTGAAGTGAGTTTTCTTGTCAATTCTCCAACTTTTGTTATCTGCTATTTTCCCCTTTCACATGTTTTTTTTCTATTTAGCTGGTATATGGTCAGGTAGGATGAGTTCAAGCACAGGAAGAGGCAATGCAAAAAAAACTGATTACATGGTTAAGTGATATTACTAATTTCCAGTTTTTTTTAACGTGTTGGGGCTATGAAGGGTTTGAACTCTTCAACTAATGTGCCACTTGATACCAGCAAAGAGGGCTTCAGGATACAAAGGCTTCCTTCAGTACTGCAGTTTGAATTAACATCATTATATTCTGGATTTATCTTCCTTTTCTAAATAAACCAGTTTAATACCAATAAACTTTAATGTATTTTTTCCCATATTTTTTTAAATTCAGCTAAATTATTAATGTGGATTAATTACTGGGGTTCTTCATGCTAGGAAAATAGCTGATTAAGCTAATCTATTCCCTTTGCCTTAATCAGCTCAATGTGCATAAAAAGTCATCTGACACTTGAATCTACCAACTTTGGCTATTGTTTGTTTTTCTGGCAGAATTAGTGGGTACTTCAGAGATCTGAGAAAGGATTCAGTAAATTCAGCAGAATTAAATATCCTCTGGTATTTTAATCTAGCCATGGTGACCACTTTGTGGATTTCAAGCTCCAAATTCTGCTTCTTGGGGGCAACTGAGTTAAGTACTTCTTGTCTGAGCGAGGAAGAATGCGTTCCTGGTGCTCTCTCTTCTTTTGAAAGGGAAATGTTCCAATCTGCTGGAAGCCTACAAAGCAGGTGAGTAGTCTGTCATGACCTATTTTTTATTTTCCTGCTGTGCCTAAAGGAAAGAGGAAAAGAGCTCTGGCTGCTCCCTTGCTTTCTTCCCTTCTCCTTTTCCAAAGCCCAGAGCTGGCAGGCTTCCTGGCCACTTCCCTTATGGACCTACAGCCCGTGGTGCCAGCTGTGATCCCACAGCAACACTGGGAGGTGCAGGGAGAAAAAGACAGTGCCTTGCCTAATGAGCTTCCATTAATGGATAATTTATAGTGCAGATAATGAAAGTATCGATTTGGGCTCTTTAACTTTGAAATATTACATTTAGCTTGAGGCCATAAAGATTGTTTATTATAGCAGTGATAATGACACTCTGTGGAAACAGGAATGCTTGTTGACATTTCTGGGCTTCCACAAAAAATAGGGAAAAAGTATTTTCAAAAGTTGTCAAGATATGGAGGGCAGGAGACTGGTTTTCACAGGAGAGCAGTAATGGCATTTCTATAGAAATCCCTTACTCGATCCCATTAAGGGACGGGAAGAGTGTCTGATACACATGACAGACCTGTGCACCAAGGCCGTAGATAATGGTACAGATATTCCCTGGCAAAGGCTGGCCTCTCATTTGGAAGAATCCTTTCTATTTGTCCAATATCCTGATTTGGAAATGAACATTAGGATCTGAGGAGTCTCCAGAGCCCCAGCCTTTTGCCTGCAAACAGGCAACTGACTCTGTCAGGCACTTCACTGTTGGATTTGGGGTGCCATAAGCTCAGATGCAGGTTGCTGTCTTTGGCAAAATGAATCTTTCTGCTTCTGTTTGCCAAAGAGCCATAAATACGTCTCTGCTTTATCCCAAAAGGCTGCTGAGAAAGTGCCACAGATGTTCGTAAAATGATATGAAATTGAAGCACCTGTGTTATTGCTATAGTCTGCACTGAATGGAAGTGCTTCTATTAAACTTACTGAGGTTTTCAGAAGATATATCTGAATTCCCTATATTTTCTCTACATAACATACAACTGACTGATCAGACTTCTTCTGCCGTCTTCAGAGCATCCAGCAGTCTGTGATGGCCTGTGTATGAAATGCTGCAGCATCTGACACACTGCTGCAGTCCCACACCGGCAGAGAATGCTGAAGCAGACTGTACACAGATAGAAACAGCGCTGGCGATTAAATGGGAATTGCTAGATTTATTTCCATCATTCAGTCTCCTAAAGTTTTGACAGCTTGATCAAACTAATGAACACAAAAGTGACAGACGTATTGGTTCACTAATATTAGGTTACCAATCTTTGCCTTAAATCCCCATTAACGCTTCTCCCTTTGCCTGCTAATGCTAGGATAACAGATAGCAGCCAGACTTTCTGGCTCTACTCATGTGCAAAACTTCCAAACATCGGGCCATTTTTGTCTCCCACTGCACTTTGCTATAAAACCACAAGGTTAACACGACCTTCTGGCCCATTCCATTTTGTGTGTTGTTTTGAGTTGAGCTTTGTTAGGGACAAAAATCTATGTTATATTCCATCTGATCAAAGTACTTCAGACGAAGACATGCCATCTGTATTCATTTAGCGATATCTAAGACTACAGAGCATTACAGTGGTATTTCGTACATAGTATTGATTGCCTTCATTTGTAGCTATTATAGACACCGGACACTGTTCACTTTTAAACCTGGGCGTAAGATTTCCCATCTGCAATCTCCCAATGTTTTCTTCCCAGCCCCCTGCTTCCACAGTAGTTTTCAAAGGTTCCGTTTGAGCAAGCTTCCTTCAAAATGATTGAAATAATGCTGCATGTTATACACTGCAGTTTTCTTCCCACTATTTCATATATTTGTTAAGTGCCCCAACCCCATCAATGGTGGAACTGTTTAAATCTGTAAGTTTATTCACACTTCCCAGATGAGTCTGTTTACACTTGATTGCTATTATTAGTGGTAGCTGTACATTCTGCATCACTGCAGAGTGCTGTTATGAAGCAAATCTCTACTAGTTAAGCACTACATTTTTGTTCTGCTCTTGTCCAGCTCCTGCTTCAGAGTTGGAAGCATGGGCACAGACCTGTCTACTTGCATCTTAGTATGAGTAGGTGCTCAAAACCAGCCTAACTGACAAGTATTTAGATGTGTTCTGGCCACGGAAATATATGTCAGAGGTAAAAGAAAAGGTAACAACTCCACACTTTACAGATGAGCCGGCCTGATACATGGGTTATTTTCAGCAGACATTGATTTTGCACTTGAGCATATCAGCTAAAAATGTAAGCTGCTTTCCTGCCTAAAGTCTAAAGATGAAACCAATGGGTTTTGCTAGAAATCGTTCAAAAATAAAACGTTATAAAATTAATCAAAAGTTATTAATGGATTCCATTGTTGCTGCTTGTTACCTTTTAGCAGAGAACTCAGCTTCAGACTTGTTGATGGATTTATTTCTGTTCCAAAAAATGCCACCACCCACACTAGGAGAGCAATGGTTGTTACGCCTATAAAGACCTATTTAAAGTTTCAAAATACCAAGATAAAAAAAATCTAGCATGAAGGTTGGGAATGGGAGCATCCACAGACAGGATTTCTATCATTGACATTGAGAGTGAGATAGTACCTGAACCAGCAAAGTCTTGGAAGTTGCTACTGTGAGAGGTGCTTTACAAAACCAGGAGAAAAGAGAAACAATACCCAATAGTTACAGGAACGAGTAGATGTCTTCAATGCGCTTCAGAACATTAACAACCCTTCCTTTTCCAAACCAGTGAAAAGAATACAGGTTTCCACACCCCCCTCTCTAGCCTTAGTTTGGAGTAGCAGCTTTTTCATTCATCTTTCTCTTGCCGTGCTCCTGTATCTGCATGTGCATCGCAAGGTGAAGTGGCAGAGAACATAGCTGTGAAGAGAGAACAGCTCAGAAAACTCTTTGGTAATGGTGAACTTACACACTGATACATGCAATAAGTTGGGGTTATTTGAAGTAACTGGAGTAAATGAAAGCTTGCCCTGTGGTGACAGCAGAAGTGCAAGTTGTCTGCTCTTTTGGGGTCTTCAGCAGAAGTGAGAAGGCAACATACCATGCCTGTAAATCTTCTGCCTCTAATGCAACTTTGGGCACTCTCTTCTGGAATATCTGTAGAAGACCCCATCCAAAAATGAACAGTGAACATTGTGCAGAAAGTCTGCTTCTAGCACTGACTCCTCACTGCCATTCATGGCTGATTAGAAATGCGCTGGAGTATGAAGAAGAAACATCAAGTTCTACATTTTAATAGCTTGAATGAATTTCAGGCTTAAGTAGCTTAATATTCAGAAAAATATGAAAAATCAACTGAAACATTTAGAGAAGATTTGATTTATTAATTATTGGGCACCTGGCCTGTAAAATGAAATTTAGTACAGGCAGCAACCAGATGCTTCAGCTGGGTGAACTGTTTGGGTAAAAGCCCTATCTGCATAACAGGGAGCAGATTTTGTTCTCACTGCTGCTTTTTAAAGCAGGATGGATGGTAGGAGGGTGACCTTACAGCAATAAGCTATCACTACCAGTATGCATTTTAATAACCTTTAACACAGTAATGGCAAAAACAAGAAACAGATCTTTAAAGACCAATGGAAAGATTATTTTTTCCCATAGGTGTGCAGCATTATTCTATAAAGAACAAAAATGCATAGGAGTGGTTTGCAAGAGATTATTTCTGAAAAAGATAAAATTTATCAAGGAATGCCCAATGATGATCAAGCAGCTATTTTCATAGAGCTGGTTTAAATAAGGCCTATGTCATTATAGAAATGTCAAAGTCTTCCTGGACAGATGAGACTCCAGACTTGAGCTTCAACTAAAAATAGCACTCAACAAGTTGCTTGACACTAAGAGAATAAATCAGGCTACATACAATTTATTGGGGCTATTCAGTAATGATATTTTGCAGACAAATGTCTTTTGGATTCATACAAACCATAGACAGCTGTGAAACTAGCCTCTGTTTCCATTTTCAGTTTTTTCCCCGCTTTTTCCTGAAATAAGAAGTCTAAATTTCTACTAAGTGGTGTTTTATACCGGAGTACAACTTCTGGCCAAAAACCCAAAGCAGCTGATAGTAAACATCAGGGAGAAAAAAACCTGTATACAAGAATGCCCTTGCAAATGGTAGTCCATGATGGCTAATAAAGAATGCAGCGAAAAGAACTTGTCCGTGAGCACAGGTATTTGTACCAAAGGCCCAGTGCTCGGTTCAAAACACGTCATGTCTAGCATATGGCAGCAGGAATTTTGTTTTCTGTCTGTGCAAAGTCTGGCACAACTACAATTCCCATATGCAGGGGAGTACTGAAATAATGATATGATTGCACACTACTTGGATTTATATTTCCCCTCTGTTGACCATCAGGAAAAGACCACTTAAAAAAGCATTAAAGAGAAATGGTTGGTTCATTCAGCAAAGCAGAGGAATCGAACATGTTAGGAAAGTTACCTTCCAAAAAAAATAGACTCTAATCCGTTTCACAAGCATCACCGTTTTGCTGAACATAAGTTTGACTTATGACAGTGGAATTGCTCAGTTTTATCATATGAAGGGCGGATTAGCTGGGTCATCTATGATGAGAGAGATCTGGGTAGTGAAATGGAGCAAGAATAAGAACTGATACCTCAGTTCTGTGAGTGATAGGGGCAAACAAAGCATGCAAGCTCATCTGCCAGCTTGCACAATCTCAGTCTCTGTGTTAAGAAGGCATTACATGGGAAAATTATCTGTGGAATGAGTTGTGTGCTCCACTGGGTGGTTAGGACTCAGTGACAGCAGAGTGCAGTCGGTGGTCAGAAGTGATGCAATATTGCACCGTGACAGTGAGTTTTGGAGGATGAATGCGTTTCTTGGTCAGTGGCTTTAAGCAGCAGGTTGACTCAGTGCTTTTACATTCTCCAAACTTCATATCTGAAGAGATGACTGAAATTCAGAGTTTCTCATTTTCCAGTGGCTTTTTTTAAATTATATATCATGGTCTTTATGCTTCCAGTGCAGAGTAGTTTAAATATGCAGGAAGGGATGGTTGAAATATGGAGCAATGTTCAAGACATCTCCAAACATGGGATGGGCATTCACAAGTCTCAAAAAACACAGAAATGACCTTAGGAGTGTTTTCCACAGTATACACAGAGTGATTGATAAAAGGTAAGATAAATTATGAATGAAATAGATACATTGTATATTATGTGATTTTAATAGGTGGGGTCCAAAAAAAAGCATCTGAAAGAATTAGGATTGGAGAAAAAACATGCTGGAAATCATGTAGCTCTCTTAAAATCTGGACAGCTAATTAATATTCTATAATTTTGCTGATATCAGCCCAGGGTCTTGACCTTGGAGTCCTACCCAAGTTTCCGGGCCCTCAGTGGTAAAACCTAAAGGCGTTGTTTGCAATGGATTTTACATTGGTCTTAAGAGAGGTGGAACTGGGCCACCAGTGCTTTATTTATAGTGGTAGACACATTGTTGTGGTGAGATGCAACATTTCTACGTTTCTGTGGTGTGAGAAGAGTGTGAGTAGATATTTAAGTGCCAGATAAATAGCAAGTCTCTGTTTCCCATGTTTCCCATGTGTTTGTGTAGAACATTTGTGCACAGTGTGAGGAAAAAATGCAGCACAGCCCCTGAACCTTTAAGAGCTTATCACTTCTTGGAACAGCAAGACCAACTGGGGAGGGTAGTTTTTGGCTTGAGAAACCATGATTCTGAGTCTGATTCTTGTATTTGTCTAGTTCCCACAACGAAACTTCAGTGCTGTGATTATAATCACTCTATATTCACATTGATGTCAAATTAGGGAGGAATTCTTTGCAGTGTGCCCAGAACTGAACAGTGTGACTGCATGCTTCATCATCCAGCCTACAAGAAAGTATTTTAAATACTCATATTTAAAAATATGAGCAGTTAAAATGTATGGAAATGATAATATATAACTCTGGGAAGATAATGGGGGTGAAGACTGGTATACTGGTTGGAAGACTACATCAGAAGAAAAAATAGAGTAAGACAAAAATTAAGAGTGCTTGTAGTTATGACAATAATGAAAGCCATAAAAAATACTATTCTTAATTTTCAGCAATTTTTATTCTTTGATAAAATAGTCATGAAAAAACAACCACAACAAAGGTATCCTCTGTTAAACAAGTTCATCCAATGTTGTTGACCTACCTGACAATACAACTGCACCCCACAGCAGAAAAACAAAACAAAACAAAACAAAACAAAACAAAACAAAACAAAACAAAACAAAACAAAACAAAACAAAACCCAAAGAAAACAGCACTCATCCACCATCTAATACTGTTTAGATAAAGGGAAGAGGTCATCTGCTTTCACTTCACTATTACTTCTTTGTCATCCTTGAGAGATCTTTAAGGATCTGGCTGACAGCCAGTTTTCCAATGAAAATGAGAAATGAGAACAATTAAAAAATGGAAGCAGATGATTGTCTGTATGCTAAAAATCAAAAGGAAATTGAGAACCTCGTCTTTGAGTAATAATAAATATTTTGGCCAAGAGCATGGTATTTAACTTGGAGGAGACAGAAAGCCACTTCATCAATATCAGCTCAGTGCAGCGCTTTTGGCAGCGACCTAACAAGTTATCAGCTGTTATCCTCTGTGGAGCTGGAGGGAAGGAAAAATTCCTCTCAGGGTACAAGTTCTTTCCTATATTGCCGTAATACATGTCCTCTGTTTCTGATCTGTTTTCTGTCTTTTTGCTTATTGACTGGTTAGAAATTGAGATGTGTGTAATAGGGTATAATGCAGCACTGAACTTCAGGCCTTTTCACCAGTTACTTCAACTATTTGCATTCTGAGCCCGGTTCTTAGAGGCACTTTTTTGTACTGACACATGTATATAAATGACCCTTAGCACTGGAGGGAAGGGGGTTACAAGCAGCGCTCTTTAAAAATCTGGCCACACACTCATTATATTCACTGTACTTGGCATCATGTCACTTGTGATCTAGTGGGCTCCATTCAACTTCCATCCTGAAGGCCTCTGCGTAAAGAGTCACTGTGATTGTTTTTAATGCTGTGTCAGGAACAGATGGCAAACATATTTTAAAGTGCTAAAAATATGGAAGGGCAGTAGAAATCTAGATGGCAGACATCTATTAAGCTCCCACAGCTGTGACCAATTTTTTTTTTTTTTTTTATAATAAATATAGTGTATGGAAGCCCAGTCCCTAGAAGGAAAGTCTCCTTTGAAATCGGTTGGCATTTTGAGTTTGGCCAGGCTACAGCAAAGGGCAGAATAAACTTCCTCTTGTAGTTTCTAGTTTGCCTCAGTCATACTAATGAGAAGAAAAGAGTAAGTGTGTAGAGGGACAGCTGAACCCCGGCTCACTGTGGCGGAGCAGCATGTAGAGGGCACAGCCTATAGATCACTGTTTCACGGACACTGTGTTTTTCATCACTCTGAACGGGCTCCTAAAATGGGATTTTTACAGCCTTCACAGATGTTTCAAGTTTCTGTCCATCTATCACGCTCTGCAAGGATGATTTCTTTTGGAAGATGCCCTGTGGCTCAAGCAGCAATCTGTATGCGTAGCTGTCAGGCTGAAAAGGCTAACGCCCATCCGCTCTGTCACATGCTGTAATCTTACAAGTGCCAAGACAGGAACCTACAGAAAAAATACAGAATATTTCTTAATGAGTTGCTTGTCACTGGCTAATGATGAAGCCCAAAGAGGAGCCTGAAGGCCAGGGTACAGTTCTTAACTTTTTTCTGAGGATCTCCTTGCTAGAAGACCGCTGTATTCAGGAAGAGGAGCATCTGGCCAGCAAGAGAGGATATTCTCGATGAAGAGGCAGTGTAGGGATGCTGCTTCTGTTTGCCACAGTGCAAGTGGTGGGTGGCTGGTGACTCATTTCTAAGTGGTGCCAGCACCTAGACAAGCCTGGTTGCCTTCCCTGTGTCTTTGGACCTGGGGTTGATGGCTTTTCTGCCCCTGCCACAGCGCAGCTACCGGGGCAGTGATGCTGGTGAAAAAGTGTAGCAGCTGAGGGCACGGGGCAGATTGGTCTGCCTGCGGGAATGTGGTGTAGGTGAGGTGCTTCCCATGGGGGTTAGAGGATAGACAATGTCTCATTAAGCAAGTTAATCCTAATGGCTGAGGCTGGGACCTCTCACTGTTCCATACAACATAGTGTCATACTTGTCTCAGCCGAAAAAAGTCCTCTCAAAGCCATGTCCCCACAGCAGCACTGGCTCCTGTCTGTGCAGCAGGCAACATCAAGTGGAGTTCCTCTGGCCATAGGTTTCTGCTTGTGGCTCTTGGCTCTCAGGTTGTTTAAGCCCCTGAGGAATGGTGATACCCAAATTGTCTCCTTTCAAAGCAGGATGGAGGGGTAACTGTCCCGACAGGCAGTACCGGCCCAGGATGATGCAGCCTATTGGGAAACCTCAGTGAAGAAGTTACACATCTGTAAGTTTTCAGGGCCTAGTGCTTGTATGTGGTGTTTGATGCAACCTAGTCTGTGCTCTCAAAAAGGCCTGTGCTGGACATGGCTTTGGAAACCATCCCATGGAGGTCTTTGCTGTGATGTGTAGAACCACCTGGCTCAGCCTCCTGCTGCCTGAAGGCAATGACTTCCTCACAGCAGGGAGGCTGCTCCTCACCGTGATGCACTGGAGGCATCACCTGGGAAAGGACTGAAGGACAGACCCCAGCTGTGTTCCCCAAGCCATACTTAGGACACAGCCGCAGGCTGTACCATACTCCCTACAGACGTACTTTGGGAGCTGAGTATGGACTCCTCCAGTGCAGCCCCTCCTGTTTTTATGGAGAAAAATTGGATGTGTTTGTGCCAGTACACTCAAAAACTGGTATATCAAAAAGCTTTTGAATTTCTGGCCTTTTTGGTCTTCAATATCACATTCAGAGTTCCCTTTGTGATACACGCACTCCAGGGGGAACCAACAGCCACTTCTAATTAATTTCCCCTGTAGGAAATCGAGTCAGGAAGAGATTTTTTTCCATGTGAGAAATAAAGAGGAGAGGATACAAAGAGGAGACAGACTTCAAGGGGAAAAAGATCTGAGCAGGGTGTGCTAGATTCGAGCTTTAAACTGCTGCTGTTTGTTGCACACAGACACACACACATGCACACGATGCAAGATTGATTTAGTTTGGCTCAGCTGGTGGATCCCGTCATGTACTTGAGGAACCGAACCCAAACAAAAACATGCTCCTATCAAAGTGGAAAGCAGAATGCCTAGCCCAGGAAAAACTTTACAGCTATTAACATGCTATTTATAAGCAGCCTGAGCTAACAGCTAACATGTGGTCGGCTTTGGCCCAGGGATGCTTGCTGGTCTGGGGGAAGGAATAGTATGAGCTAGACCTCATTGTTCCCCAATGTCTGGAGGCAGGAGGCTCTCTGCACCTGGTGACACCATTGGTGGTGTTGGTGAGGACAGGCAGATTGCCAGCAAGCTATATGTGATGGCTGGAAGGAAGGTTGGTGGTGGCTGGAAGGAAGGTTGGTGGTAGCTGGAGGGCTGTGACTTCTAGTAGGGCAAACCTGAGCCGTATCCAGAACTGGAGAGTAGTGTAATAACATAATGAATAGTTATGCTCTCCTAAGTCTTCAGTGGGACAGTTAAGATGAAAAAATAATGATAATAGACACATACTACTCTAGCTAAAGGCAAAATATAAACAATTTATGTCACACCTACTTCCAGTATAAACTTTTCTTCTACCTTTAGGCTCTGTTCTGCAAACACTTGACATGAGTATTTAATTTTGCATAGATACATAGTTCCACTGAAACAGGGAAGGTGTTTAAATTGAGCATGTGAGTAAGATTTTGACTACACTAAGAAGGTTTTGCTGCACAGGAGCCCAAAATCACTGGGCTGGCAGAGCTCCTTTTCCACAGATGTAGCTCTGGTGGAGTACACCAGCTAGTGTAGAAACATTGGCAGAGTAAAAGCAGCCCTAAGAGGCAAACAAGCTCAATCATAAAGGCAATTTTTGCTGCCTCAAATTTGTCTAAGCTATGGGGAGATACTTAAAGAGATATTATGGTCTCTGTTGCGTTCTGGTTCTCTCCTTTCACCTGCAGGCTTAAAAGCAGTAGATCTGGGACACTTTTCCCTTCCTCCCTTGCCCCCTTGCTACAGCCCTGGCTATGGTGTTTCAGGGCCACAGCACTGCTCCTGCCAACTGACCCATGGAGCAAAATGGTCTGAAGACTGCAAAAGTCTTGCTTTCATCTTAGAATACATACAGCATGCCCCCTGCATCTCACTACACAAACAAAAGAAGGTCTATGAGAACCACTAGCTATATTGTCTTTACCAAAATTTCAAATAGGTGCTCTCTAGGTTCAGGGTATCTTTATCCCAGATTTTTAACATGGCAATTTCTGGGTATGATTCTGATCTATATAGTTCCCACAGTTTTACAGTTTGGGGCTGTGCAGACACACTACTAACCCATGTGGTTCCTTACATTTAGGATGCTACCAAACCCTCATGTAGAATCTTAACACAAGCTGACAACAGTTTCAGGGCTGATGGGTTGCGTGCCATTTATCAATTCACTTAACCTAATGAAATGGTTTCTGCATCTTAGAAAGTCAGACATATTCTTCAGATTGTGATATCCTCCCTTCTTCAGCTGCAATATTCAGCATTTACGTAGTATCTTTTTTTTTTTTCCTGCCAGTGAACCCATTGGGAGCAGCATGTGGGTAGCGTAGCCAAGACAGCGCTCCGAGACTTTAAACAACATGGCTGCAGTCCAGACTCTGTTGAAGAAATGGCAGCACTCCCATTGACTTCATCAGGATGAGGATTTCACGGCTGTTGTGTGAAAAACTTTTCCCAACATCCAGTATCTGCAGATTTAATTTATGATGCAGCTCGAAAACTGCATTAAAAATGCTGGGATCCTGTGATGCTTGGCTCAGATAAGGTGTTTAAAAATAGATTTAAACTTAATTGAAGACAAGATGAATCTCCCTTGTCTCTTCATTCAGGGTCAAAAGGCATGAATTTCATTCACTAAATTATCAACACTTAAAACTTTTTCTGCATGATTAGACTATTACTAAGAGTCAGGACAGAAGAGATCCTCCCACTGCATTGACCTGTGAACTTTGTTAAATCTTTTGACAGGGGTCATTGTCTATAGCATGATAGTGAATGACTTTCCAAAATGGAGCTATTCTTTCAGTTGTAACATGAAGCTGGTGCTCTTTTCTAATGGGTTGAAAACATTAATTTACACTGATGACATTTCTTGTCAGTTTATGTGCCAGCTGAATTTGCTGATTAGTCACAAATGATGATGTGCTGCTTACGGACTGTTATTATTGTACTTTCACAAAAAAAACTTTAGATACTTCAAATACTTTCAGAATTAGAAATCAAATTTTTTTTTTTTTTCCTTTTCCCATTTCTGTGAGACTTTAATGAGATGCTAATACTTTAAAGGATGTATTTACCAAACAAAATCTCTGGAGCAAAGTTACCTAGGAAGAGTCTGTTTATACCTTTCCTCAGAATAGGTATGCCATATTTCTAAATATTTTGTTATAGCTTAAATCTGTTGTATATTATTTGTTATGGAAACACCATTCTTTCAGGATTCCCACTATTATGGTCTCCAAGCTCTTTAGTCTGAGCTGGCTATACATGTTCTCATCTCCAAACTGTTTCCTCAGTCCCAGCTTCCTTCTGTGGCATATATTTCAAATTTCCTGAAAGTGTTTTGCAACTCTGACAGCAAAGGACATGACGGCAAACTCCAGTGAAACTGAACCTCTTTTGGATCCCAGGATCCTTCTGTAAAGCATATGTTCAGCAACTGTATCGACCTCCCTTAAAATACTTATTTTCAGTGACGCATAAAGGTGAAATACTCCCGTTGATTAGGTAGCAAAATGCTGCGGCTGTTTCTTCCCATGGTCTTTCATAGCAGTCTCAGTGGTCCCTTTAGTCAGTTATGTCTTAACTTGTACTCTAGTGATATTTGTGTAGTTCAGTCATGAATACAAAACCAGTATGATTTTAGCTTGCAACTTAGCTCTCGAATGTGTCCGTTCTTACAGGCTGTGACCTGAAGTCAAACTTACCAAGCCAAATTCTGCTTTTATATTTATAACCGATAGTCTAAGAAACTTTATTGGAGTTCTCCCAAGGTGTGAAGGCTGTTCTAGAGCATGAGCCACTCTCCTCCCCTCAGAAAAAAGGATGGGTTACAGCCAGCCTTGCTTTTTGGCTATGTTACTGGCTGTTCATGATCGGTACTTAGTCAGGGATTCCTGGCAGATTTGTAATGAATTACTAGGGTCTCTTCCTTTGTCAATTCAGCTGTATATGGAACTTAGCAGTATTATTTTGTAGATAGCCTCATTTAAATTATGGATGGTTGCTATGTAGTATTGAAGACTTGTTTGTCTTACGTTGTTATTGCTGAGACAAGTAATAACTGACAGTTTTGCTGATAAATGACATCATGGCAGCTAGGTTGTGGCTTGAATTGCACAAGGTGTGCAAACAGTTTGCAATAACTTCTGTGCCAGAATATATAATGTGATCCAGACAAAATCAGTTTAGGAGGCCACTGGGTTTTCTTCTGCCATCTAGGTCTTCACATCTTTGTGAAAGCTTTTCTCCATGAGGGCTGGGGAGGTAGAAACTGTTTCCCTGATGGTGTATACACAGCCCCAGCATGGCCAGTGGATAGTCCTAGCATGACTATCTGGGGCAGCCTGATGAGGCTGCCATAGGACACAGCAGTGCCTCAGTTCAGCTACATCCTGCACTGGTAATGGGTGTCTCCTCCTGGCTTTCTAAGGTACAGGGCATGTGGTTCATGGCCTTTAAATATGAACAATTCTGATGACTATGTCAAGAAATGTGATTGTTGGGTCTTTTTTTCCCTACAGGGATTAGAAACTGAGGAGTTAAGGTCTCTGTTATAATGAGCTAAATAAGGTGGGAAGTTATAATAAGGTAAATAAGGGAAAATCTCCCCTCACATAACCTGCAACAGTCGGTTACACTTGTGAAATACTCTGTAGATCTTAATATTAGTAAATCTATTTACTAGTGGTGTTATGCCTTTACTGTACTTAGTGAAAGCCAATAAATTTAAGCATTCTCTGGGATGGGCATCTGGCCACTAAAATGCAAATTTATGTTAGCAGGTTGTTGAAATGGCCCATTCCACTCCCTGGGCACACACTGTCAGTGCCAGCATATTTGTATGTAAATAAATATTACTTTTAATCAGGATGAGTTTATAATCTGATTCCTATGGCTTCCAACTCCAACTACAGATAGACACTTAAGTGTAGGAGAGAGGCTCAAGTCTCTTGTCAGCATTTCCTATATCCATTTAGGACTGGTAGATCCCCCTGCACATCCAGCTCCAGGTGCTTCAATTGTGATTCAGAGCAGTAGATAGGGTTTATTTTCTTGCTGCAGACAGCTGCACTGATTAGGTCAGCTTAAATTGGTATAGTGTTACAGAAAACATCAAAATTAAGGGTAATTTAAAAGTCCTTGGTGATATCAGCAGTTAGTTTATGGTGTAGTGTTAAGGATGGTACAAGAAACTGAAGTTCTACTGTTTGCAAAGTGAAGGGAACGGTCAATTCATCACTGCCTGGAGAACCAACAGGACTGTAGCTTAGACATTTTGGTCCAAGACCAGAAGTGGTGATTGGGCAATCACAGATGAAGAGGGTCTTGGCTGAAGTTGATGGAAACTACAACTATTAGGGAAGAGATGCTCCACCAGTCTGGGTTGAATAATGCTTTCAAATGCTGATGATTCTGGATGTGGGTAGTGAACCTTGTGCCAAAATCAAAACTGATGACATCCAGACCAACCTGACCCTAGTTCTCTTTCTTTTCAACTTCCTCTGTTGTTTCTCAAGTTCTATTTTGGACTTTTGGACTCAAATAAGTCTCCCAAACATGTTTCTCAGTTGAAACTCTCTAGTTTCACTTGGAAATCTCTGAAAAACCAAATATTTTTACATGACTTCAATGTATAATAATAACTCAGATTGCCTTCTTTCAGAATTTAATTTATTTTTGTCCAAATTTTCCTATGGACATAGGTAACAATTTTGTCAAAGTTGTTCTGATAATTAGATTAGTATTCTTTCTCAGATTTTAATAAAGACAGTGCTGAGCACAAGGAGAAGGTTAATAGATTACTAGGATGGAGGAAGAGATGTGGAAATACTTTTTTTGAGATATGCAAAACCCCTCAGTAAATATACCCATATAGAAGAAAACCATCTCCATTTCAGAGTATAGAATGGATTGGAATATTAAATTACAGGTCCAGTAAGAAGGACAGTAACTGAATCTAACAAGTGGGATAACTGGAAATGCACAAACGTAAAGAAAAAATGGGCAATTTTTTACATGATCTCAGTAGTGTATAGATTTTGGAAAGCATTTTAAACAACTGCAGAAATGGGAAGTAAAATGGAAGGTGATTTAAATATAACATAGGAGATTAGTTGCCTAGATTACCAGGCAACTTCATTTTCAGACAAGATTAATGCAGCAGATCTTATTGGTTAGACTAATACAATGCCCTATGCCCAAACCTATCCAAATTAGATGCAACTGGCACTAGAGAAAAAAAAGTAACTTGGGGAAACATTGCTAAAACTAAGCTGATTGTAGACAGCCCTGTTTAAACCCTAGTCTTTCTCAAAAAATGATCATAAAAGAGTAATCTTGTTTTTTATTTAATTAAATCAGCTGATACTAAATGAAATTTGTTTGTAACCAAAATTTCTGAGTTCTTTTCAAAACTGAAGAAGAACAGGATGAACAGAATAACAATCAGAATTTCATAAATAAAAATGAGATTATATATAATAGTACAAATTAGGTAGTCTTACAGGTTTATGAAGTTGGTCTCTCTATCAGACAGACACTTTTCAGCTAAAAATGGCTGATGTGAAGGAATATTTTTCTCCATTAGCTGATTAGAGAGTCACCTATGAACAAGCAACACATCGGGCTAAGTAAAGGTGTTTCTAGCAGAAACAAAGAAATTTTACAATATTTCTGCAACTGTGTTTGTGTACTTCACGTGACTTACTGAGCACAGTTACCTCTGTTTCTCTGGATCATGGTGACAGAGGAGCTACCGAAGTGACCATGGGAGAGACATTTGGCTTATTTCCCATCGTGAAACTAAGGTTGAGAGAGGACGTACTTGTTCTGAGCAAACACAGACAAAGAGGGGCAGAGGAACAACTGAAAAATAGTGTTGCCATAAGAAAAAATGACATAAACTTACTGTTAGTAAGTTTAAACTAGAAACAGGAGGAAGTTTCTAAGGCCTGGAGGGGTGGCATCCTACGGGTACCCTTCAGTAGAACAGCCTTAGCCAAGAGACTGATTTGTTTCAGTGTAAGGTGTCTTGCATCTGTTATCTGTATTACGAGATTTCTTTTAGCAGCAGGGATGGAATTTCATGATAAACAGTGCTTTTGTTTAGTATTCCCTTTACACTAAGAGTATATGAACCACTCTCATTAGAGTATTATTTTAGTCTAATATTTGTAATTTTATTTACTTCAGTCTTCCCAGGGAAGAGAATAACATGATTAAGCTCTCATATTTGGGAACAAAGAGTTTTAGCACATATCCAGCTATCCTCCAGATCTTATTACTGTGCTCCAAAACAGGTGTTAGACCTCTTCAAAGAAAAGGTCACACAAATTTATTGAAGGAGGACAAACGCTCATTTTGCTGATATGTATTTTCCCTTAACCTCCTTCTCATAGACGTCTGAACTGCTTTGGTTCATTATTTTTTTCTTAAAATTTTCAGGCTCCTGATGAAATCTGACATGGAAAATCTTGGCTTTAGGCATTGAAACCTGTTCAAGCTGTAAGCATATAACAACAAAGTCTTGGAATAGGTGACATTAATCATAAATGGTATTCCTGGCTCCTGCCTTCAATGCACTTATCTACACCTATGAATATAAATATTTTTACAATATTTTTATAGATAGATATTTTATATAAAAATACCAAGAATCCTTGCCCAGCTTTCACATAAAGAGAAACACACTGAATACAGGAATGCATGCAGTATGATGTATTTCAGAATTGAAAATTTCTCTTATCACTTTATACATTAAAGCTCCTCAGAAGACTGAGAGTTCATTGGATGGCAGGTAATTAAAGGGTTTTTCTTTCAGGATAGCTATAGCTAAATAATAAAATACATAGCCAGGATTTATTTTTAAAAGTACAGTTAAAAAAAAAAAGATCAAGATGAGCATTTTGGTTGGCTCAGATTTTTTTTATTTTTTTTTCCAGATCAATTTATGGATTGGTTATGTTTGGACCATGGCCAGGAATTTATGAAAATGTTGGCAGATCATGGTGTTTTATGAACTTCAAAGTTCATCTGAGACCTCATAAGTAAGCAGAGAACATGTGAGAAAGCCCGCTAACTTAACTAGGAAAGTGAACTCAGAAAACAGAAATATAGAAAACATTCTTTTGCTGAAGTGTATAAGTAGTGGAATCTTAATTCGAGAATATGTAGTTCTTAGTGCTCTATTATTCATTATCTTCCTATTCTAAAATGTATTCATGAAGCAGTAATAATAGATGCCTCTTGGGCAATCCTAGCTATGAATACTAGAACATATGGGGCTGGTTAATGGTCCAAAGGATGAAAAATTAGGGCAACTGGATCAGACCTTTACTTCTAACCATAACATTTTCAGGGTTCAGATTTTGCACTGAAATTCTTTAGTAAATGCCTTAGAAGATATTGTGGACAATGCTCCAGTGCTTGTAATGAACATTATCCATACTAAACTATTTGATCAGCAGTGTTTTTCAAATCACCAGTTTGACTTCAGAAGTCCCAACAACATTACTCTACCCTCTGCTTGGCAATGGATACTCGTTTGTGTGAACTGTTTTTTTCCCTGGTATTCTGCTGACCCACTCCACTGGAGTATCTGTAATACAATGTAATACAAAGTTTCACCTCCAAAATTTGCTTCCATAGATAAAATGACACTGTTTTATGTATATTTGAAAGAAAACAAAAGAGAATATTGCAAGTCAGTATAAGGGAAATTATGTCAAGCCTTGTCATTTTTCTGATTTCTGTTTTCTTTCTTTTGGGGTGGTGGGAGAAGGAAGTCAGATAGAAGAGAATTAAAAGTTACCATTTTCTGTTATTTTAAAAATCAAAATCACCATAAATGTAACTTTTGAAATTTCATTTTATACAAAAAAGTTAAAATTAAACATTTCAAATTGTACAGAAAGCAATTTAACTGAATTATTCCAAATTTTTGTGTAGATTATTGGTTAATTAAAATATTTGATTCAAAACAACAGAACTGCAAGTAAGAAATCTTTGAAGATCATCATCATGGATACAATTTATTATTATTTTGTAGCTTAGGTAGTACATAAGAATGTATCTAGCCATAAAATATCCCTACTATCATATTTTCTCCTCCCCCTGGTCACCTTGGAATTTGTCTAGAGTAGGAATAATTCTTCATTTTCTTTCCTGTTGAGAGATGGAAGTTAATGTAGTAGAGCATGGTGTTGCTACTGTGCAAAATTATCATATGCATGCAAGCAAACACAGACTACATTTCTGAAAAATCAGATACTTTATTTCAGCTTCCTGGATGCTCTGCTTAAGACAGTATCAATGAGATAATTTGCTATAAAAGGCACTGTGATCAGACCAGGACATCTGTTCACCTTACCGCAGTCTAATTAAAAGGACTGTTTTTGTTTTTTTTTTTCTCTGAATGGATTTACAAACCTGGCAATGAAAGCATATTTCTGGTTCGGCCAACAGCAAATTAGTCTGATGACGATCATCTTGTCTCTAAACATTATTTATTTATTTATTTGGGAGCCAAGGCTATTTTAAGGGCCTTCTCCAATAAAGTCTTGAAATAACAGCACCAGTTTTTGCTAAAATATCAAGGAAAACTTTTTGTATTGTGTGAGTATGTCCAGTGAAGCATCAAGTTGCTTAGCTGGTGTCTGGGACATGCTGCCTAGATTTCAGAGATACCAAGTATTTAAACAAAGGTTAGCATCAATTTTTTTTATCACTTTATGTGTGTATGTGCTCTTAACTTGTGAAGCCAGATGAACTATATTAGCTAATAAGTTAAATAGCGAATTCCACATTACTTCATTCAGTCTGCAACATAAAAAATCTGTTATTATCATATCTGTAATTAGAATCTTGGTGATGCACTTGTAAGACATCTAGGAAGTTATTAAGGAGATATTGTTCATGTCGTGATGCTGGTTTGAGTGTCACAAAGCTTACATCTTTTTATAGGTAAAACAGACGTTTTACCAGCACAGTCAATGTTACGATAGTGACATGATTTTGTCACATGAGGTGACTGGCAGCTGGTGAGAATCATTTCAAATCCCGATTCACAGTTTTCCTGTGTGACTCTGAATACATTATTTAATCAGGTATGGTCTCCCCACCTGTACTAGTAGTCAGTAATATCACTCATCACGTTGCATCTGTCTGTCAGATCTACCGAGAATGCAGATTCCTGTGTAGGAAGGCAATGAAGGAAACCGTCAATGTCTGAGCTTCCAAATGAAGTCCCAATACATGAGATTAGTGGGACATTAATCCTTATGATAACCATAAGAACAATTTCACAAATTCAGGAGAGCAACTGTAGAATCGTCTAGTTTGGAAGGGATATTTAAGATCATCTGGTCCAACCATCAACCTAGCTCTGATAAAAACCCAAAACACAACAACGGAGAAAAACCCAAAAATCCAACCCTCCTCCCTGTCCCACCACTAAACCATGCCACTAAGCACCATGACAACTCATGTTTTGAATATCTCCAGGGATGGTGCCTCAACTACTTCCCTGGGCAGCCCATTCCAAGGGTTGATAACTCTTTCAGTGCAAAAATTTTCCCTGATATCCAATCTGAACCTCCCCTGGTGCAACTTGAGATCATTTCCTCTTGTCCTGTCACTTGTTACCTGGAAGAAGAGACCGACCCCTGCCTCTCTATAAAGTACTTCCAGGCAGTTGTAGAGAGTGGTAGGGTCTCCCTTCAGCCTTCTTTTCTCCAGGCTGAACAACCCCAGTTACCTCAGCCTCTCTTCATAAAACTTACTCTCCAGACTCCTCACCAGATTAGCAGCTCAGGTGAGTAAGTATTTTTCATATAGATAAGCATCTGCCTTCCAGTCCCTCATGCAATAGCGTTATGAAGACAACCTTTCCAACACATGTGAATGCCTCCTGTCAAATGAACCTTAAGTACGATAACGATGCCCCTTATCTGAAAACGAAAGCTAATAATAAACAGCAGCAAGTATTTCAGGAACGCATATTCCACATGACAACTGCATTTCAATGAAATCTTTGGGAGAAAGCAACGACAATCAAACTTGAAAAAACATACAGACTAAATTTACCCCTACCTGTGCCCAAACCAACAATTTAAAAGTTAGCTAGAAAAAGTATTCAGCTTTATTTGTTAAAAACAAAATGATTCCTAAGCATGATTAGAGCATCAGTTGCTAACTTTCGGTAGAAATAACTCAAAGCAGCTACTTTATGAAAAGTTAATAAATTCCAAACTTTCATATGTGGCCTATCAAAATATGTGCATAAACATCTTTATTCCAGAAATGAAGTTTCTATTTCTCATTATTATATCTGACAAGTTTTGGAAACACAGATCATGCATTCTCTCACATTTAATGTAAAACAATCACTGTTCTATTTTTTTGTCAGATTAGTTTTTTCTCTCTTAATAGCTCATGCACTTACGGGCTCTTCTGACAGCTATTTTTGCAGCAGAACTGCTCTCTCCTCTGACCGCTGACATTTATTAATCAATTGATCAATAAGTCATTTGAACCCCCCTTGGGAATGTTGGAGTAGCCCTTGTCCCTCTCAGATTGCAGAACTAAATGATTGTGTTGTTGTTTGTGTTGTAATGGGGAGTGTTATAGAGCTCTTGTTACAAACGGAGTATGAAATCTAAAGCACACTGGAGGGCTATCAGTCGCTTTCCTACTGATGCAGAAAAGATGATTTGTTCTCGAGAAACTGCCTCTTCTTGCAAATACATCTGTATGAGCTTAACTTATGCATACCAATAGCTCGAGAGACCTCAGAGGGTGTGAAACTCGTGTGTGAAAATCCAGGCACATGAAAAAGTGTTTTTAAGATGAGTCCCAGAATGATGTTATCTATTTATTCTATTTCTTCTTGTTGAACCTCCATCTTACTTGCAAAAGCCCATGAAAGAGCTGCTCAAGAAAAAGCAAGTTTGGATTCTTTTTTACTTTGAAGTTTTGGCATGAACTGCTATTGAGTATAAAATGATTTAGCTCCACTGAGGCCTCTCACTTGTCCCGCAGTGAATATCTGGTCTTTATACTTTCTGAAGTATCATATATGTTCAGTTTCCATTTAAATAAAAATTCTATTCCCCCCACAGAGAAGACAGTTATGATTTTATTGCAAGAAGTGGTGGATGCCAGATAAGTCCATACAGCAAGTACCATAACATAGACAAGTGGGATATGTTTGTGGTAGAAATTCCAAGAAAGATAGAAACATTGTGGATTCCTGATCCAAAAAGAAAGTCAAGCGCTATTTGGAATAGTGCTGCGTTACTCTTACATTTTGAAACAGAGTGGCAAAATTAAAATTATTACTACAAATGTTTAGGTATGCAACTAGACACAGGGCAGGAGGACAGCTCTATCTGGTTCGCTTCTCCTGATGTCTGGTGCCGAGAATCCGTGAACGGAACAAAGGCACATTTGAGAGTTCCTAGGGCACTTCAGAAATTCATCATCTTAGCAGCTTTGTGACACTATATGACACTCCTGACTTTGCCACTGTCATAATGAGCAGAAAACAGAATTACAGAATCACAGAATTTTCGGGGTTGGAAGGGACCTCTGAGATCATCAAGTCCAACCACTTCAAATACAGCAGTGATTGGAATATCGACAGATCCAGAGAAGACTCTGATCTTGCACTCAGTGAACAGCTTCTTGCACCTCCTAATAGGAATAGAGATGGAACTGCAAGATATTTAAGGAAACATTATTTCTCTATCTGACCTACAGATGAAGTTGGACCATGGAAAGAAGGTTCTTAGATAGACTAGAGGACTCGGTGGTGTGAATATTCACATGTCCTTGGATGGCAGACAGCTAGGAAAGTCCCTCACTTCTGTAAATAACATGTACCACTGCTATTCAGTAAAGAATTATGTGCCTTGGTGCAGTACAAACAGAAACTCTAAAACAAGGAGAAAATGTGCACTGGGAAAAAAGTCACAGGAGGGGAAAAACAGTAGCAATCGCTCCTTTGGAGATGTCTCTGGAATTTCCAAATAGCAAAGTCTGTCTCAGGTAATACCACAAAAGAGGTAACACCATACACTCTCCCTGAGTGGTAGAGGTCTCTAGAAGCTGAGAGATTAATTACTGGAGTAATTTCTTCTCTTCCTTCTTATCTTGTAAGATCTTACACAGAAAGGTTGTATACCAGGAACATTAGAATTTTCCACCAAAAGGGTAAAGAAGGAGGAAGATAAAGGTGAAATATTCTTAAAAGCCAGACAATCTGGCTGTGAAACCTCCTTCCTGGGAGCAGTGCAACTACAGACCTCAGTATTCAAGTAAAATGTAAAATCAGCCTCTACTGTCTGGTTTTCCTTTAAATGGAAAAAAAAAATAAAAAAATAAAAAAAGAGTGCAGCAGTCATCTCAGTCATGTAAAAATTTCAATGTTTGTCATTGGAGTTATTTGTATGCTTTAAACATTAAGTTGTATGCAGGTCTGTGAGGGCAGAGACACAGAATGTTGCTTTGCTTCCACTTGTTTCTTTGTGCCAATTAACAGCCACTTATTTCCAATAAAGTGCATGATGTCTGGCAGCTGAGATGTCTGGCAATAACATCAGGAGAAGCTAATCCTGGAGAAAGATATTTTTGGGATTACATTGCCTCTGTTTAGACTTGTCTTGTAAAAAATTCCCACAAATGAACCCTTAAAAAATCAGTTTGCAAGGCCACAGAGTGGTTATGTTAAGTACTACTTCCGCTTGCAATAAAATAATCTCGGCCAGAAGGAAAGATAACGAAAATCATCAGGAAGCCTAATGTCTGGTCCTCCAGCGAAATCACATGCTAGTGTCCTCTGCTGACCTTTGCAAATACATGTGTGCAAATTGACTGTACGTATTCTTCAAAATCAATAGTGCTAGCTGATAATACAGAAATGTGAGACTAATGGATGAAGAATTAAAATGTCAAACCAAAGGGTTAAAATTCATATTAATATGGACAGCTAAGGCCAAGTCATTCTGCAGAAATGAGGGCAGCGGGTCACTTTGACAGTTTGTCCATAGTTAATGGAAGTTTATTGACCCAGCTGTGTGAAACCACAGCGAATATTGCATATCACTTTGTCATATGGAAAAGCGGCCTTTATGGATTTCTGTTTCATCAGCTAGAGTGAAAAATCTTTTTTGAATCCTCTCCTTTTAATTTTTTCAGATCAACAGGGCCTCTTTATAAACTCCTATTGCAAGCATCTCAGTTTATCTTCTGAGAGATTTGGAGATTTTTTCTCATTTTAAAGAGGCCCAGATCCCATTTTAATGAGACCCCCTCCATAGAACCTCACATAAATTAGCCCAGCAAGGAGCTGAGACTGTGCAACATAAAATGTAGCTCCAAACACTGTCCAGGGGAACTTTTTGTCTGTGCCATCTCACCCCACCACAACATTTGGCTGCAAACAGAACTTTTGAATGCTGCAATTGCTATTTTTCCTGTCTTAGTACCCTGGTGGTTGGTGATACACAAAAAACCAACGGTTTGTCTCCGCTGGTAAACTTTCACTGTAAAAGGTAAGTAGGAACAGGTGAGATATAGTGGTTTTACATAAATATCACAATAAGTTTCCACAGTTAGGACACGGTGTTCCTAGTTTCACACATTGCACAAAAGTAAACAGAAGAGAAAAAGCCAAGCCTTTGGTGAAAAAATGGTAACAGTAATAATTGAATAGCAGACAAAAATGTTTTCTGTATCATTTGGATCAAGAATAGTCTATTTTCCATATTTTTACACAATCAGTCTGAAGTGAAGGAACTTACATTTTAACTCTGCCAACTTGTTTGCAGATCCACTGAAAATTGTTGGAAATCTGGAATTTATGATCTGATTTTCTTTTAAAATTTTTAGCTCTTCAACCTGCTAAATTCAGAAAATGTGAATAGCCATAATGACCTGATAAACATCAACAGACAAGGGTAGTTACTGAAATGTTCCATTTAAATTTTACAGCCTATGACTTTAATTTTAATTATTTCAAAATATATATTTTAAGTATGTTATTAATCTTGGTATATTGTAATAGTGAAAGACAATTAAATGCTTCCACTTCTCCCCGCTGAAAATTGCACTACATTCCTGAAAGTGACGTTAAATCAAAACACTTATTTTTGCTAGAGAACTGTTCTGGTGTTATTTATAAAATGTTTCAAATTCTCAAGTGTGGTCTGCAAAGGCTAAATATGTGTGGGGTTGCATGGAACAGAAGTATTTTTTAATTTAGGAGAATTAGCCTCAGCAGGACCAGGCTCTGCTCACTTCGACGGCTGCAAACACTGGCATACACTGAGGTAAACATGTTTAAATTACATAATTTCCAGACCACTGATTTTTTTGCAACTAACTCCAGGGCAGTTCCCTTGAAAGAAGAATTCAAGGACAGATTTGTGATGCAACATTATTATATCTATTAAAATATGCCAGAAACATTCTGCTCTGACTCTTTATTAAACATATTGTCCTAATATGTGATTCATGCAAATCTTCTGCTCCCTCCAACTGGACTGAATGGCAGCAGGCAATAATAGCCTGGACTAACAATAGATGCATTTTGTTTGAATTTTACATGTTTGTTTGTGGCTTTTTTCCTACCAGAAATTATCTGACGTTTTTTGGTGGTTTATTTCTCTTTCGTTTTCTGGCCTGACACTGAGAACAAACCCAGTGAGTCAGTGCAGAAGCCATTAATCTGCAATATTGACAAGCACATGAAGTGGCAAAGGAAGTTAAAGATCTTTGTCAACTTGAGCATAATGTCAAATCCCAACATTTCTGTCTGTATTTTAAAAGCTGTTTTGATCTGCACACATGCTCTCCTTACTTTATTCCCAACTCACGTCTTTTCAAATTGGAGGAAGTGTCTGATTAACAAAAGAAGGTTGTCTCCAGACCAGCTTCTGGCAGCCTCACTTCTCTTGGAGGGCATCTTCCTTTTGGGTAGTCCCTACAGAAACAAATCAGGTGTATCGAAGAGGAATAAATACCCTAACTGGGTAAAGGTGTTGGGCTGGGGAGGTATTTGCAAGGAATGCTTCTTGGCTAGTTGTTTAGAACAGTCAAAGTATAAGAAATGTTGGAGGTCAGTGAGATGGAAAACAGGATAGGAAAGGACAAAAGGATTTTTAAATTCAAAATTTAGGCAACATAGAAAGATACATTCCTGGATTGATATCTGGCATTATTATTTCAATTGTATCATAAGTTTCATCAAATAAAAAAAGAAGAAATATAGCACAGAAACCTCTTCCAACATCACTGTTACCCATATCCCATAAGTTGTTTGCAGACAAAATGTGAGCTGTGGGTATAAATTTATTTGATTACCTGAACCTGGGACTTCTTGTATGACAAGTGATAGCTCTGCTTGGCAAGGCCATATGCATTGACCTGCAAATAAGGTAAGTCAGCTTAAAGGAAGGAAACACTTAAAGTTTTCTAAGGTGGTTGAAATTACTCATTAGTTAAAATATGGAAAACAAAATAATTTTGGAATTTATTTCACTTTTAGCGTTCTCAGAACATATCATGCTAGCTTTGCTATGTTCCATGGTATCAGTTTGCTATGAATGTACTCTCTTGAGTACGCCTATCTTTTAAAAGCTTTCAGAAATGAGAAGAACATGGTTCTCTTCTCTCCTGTGCTGGGCCAGCAAGCAATCTCCTCCTGGAAGAGACATTTTAGGAGGTAGCAAGGCAGAAGCATGTTTTGGGGCAAGAACAAGAATCTAGGGTTCTGGTTGTCCTCTGTAGCTTCATATGCAGTGAGTAGAGTCAGCTTTATCTCAAGCTGACATAATGTTAAGAGGTTTTACAAAGCAATTCATTCCCTAATATGTTCTTTTGTGACTCACCAGTACTTAAGTAGTGCTTGGCTTTTGCAGGAACACCCCTGAGATAATAAAAAAAGGCTTGAAAGTATTATACCTCTTGTCATCTAATAATTTGTTCTTAAGATGGTGAGTAATCGTATTCTTGGCTTAAGAGGAAGAGTACCACAACAAACTTGCATCAAGTGAGAAAACATTATTGGACTCTTTCATGAAAGCAAGTTTTAGTCTCATGCTTCTGGTATATTGTGAAATATTAGCTTAAATAAAGACTTAGCAGGGGCACAGAAGGTATGGGCAGTAATGGAAGAATACTGGAGTGCTGAATGAAATGAAACATCAATCCTACTACTATTTCTTTTTTTTCTACCAGCTCCTTTACTGGGGAGGATGAAAATACTGGTGGCAATAGTGAGACGAGAGTTGCCCTTGTGGAGGCTTATGCTGTCTAATGTTTCTTGCCAAGAGGACATTTCCAGCCCCGTTTTCAGATGGTAGAGCTTGTCAAAACAGTCTGAATAATTCCCCAAAGATGAATTGTTTTCTTGTAGGTGTCATGACAGCTTTGTGATAGATGCCTTCATTTTCATATAATTGTCAAAAAAGGCAAGAACATTTTTTATTTCTTCTCAGTAAGCATGAGATTTTTAAAAGTATTTGATGTCCTGAAACTGCTTTAATTAAATTCAAGATGTTTTCTGACTAGCTTAAATGGAAGAAAGAAGTTGGGGCCACATAGAGCACTTTGGAAAATCCTATGCTTCTTTTTCATGCATTATTCAATCCCTTTATGTGCTTATGCAATCTCCGAGGGTGCAATACAAAATGCTCATATCCACACCCTTGTCAAAGAGTACTTAACAGCTAACAACCCTCTGCCAAAAAAATGTGAGCTATGGCTAAATTTAAGAAACATTCAATTTTGTCATATTTCCTTATGGTAATTTTTAACAAAAGTAAATCACTGCTGACAAACACCCTTTTAACAATGGTATATTAATTGAATTAAGATGGAGAATAAAGGAGACATTACAGGCAGTTAAGTGTAAGAAAGCATGTTCGACACTGAATAATTAATTTTCATTCCAAGATAAAAATGTTGCCCATCGATTTACAACCCCTTCTGGCTATAAAGCCTTTTGGTGGAAACCTGATTCTTAATTATTGTCACAGGAATGCTAAGCTTGTCAAAAAGCTATTTCCATCGTGATGATCAGCCTTAACTGCTTGGAGCAATTTTTGTGCCATACTTAACAGCTGCTTCATCATTTGTTATCTTTTCAATTAAGCACTCTATTCCTACATGGCTCATAATCTCTACCAAAGAAAGAAACATGCCTGCAAAGACATACATGCTTACATTGAAGTACATACTCTCCTCGGCATAAACCCTCAACAGCTGACTGTCTGTGTTTTTCTTTATTATGCTGCAAAGAGTTCAAACATTTCTCTGAAACACCAGTGGAATATTTGGATGTACATATATTCTCAAAATAACACAGAAGAAGGCTTCAAAGCACCACATCAGCATTTTCAGTTTGTGTAGTTCTGTCTGTGTCCCACTGTATTTCCGTCTGCTAAATTCACTCTGCTCTTCTCAGTGACAGAACTGAAAATAGACTGATTATGCCATGAAAAAGAATAAGCAGAAACATGCCTCTCCCCAAAAACATTATAGTGGTGCATTTAATGTTCTGAAATTACATGTTTGTAAGTTGGCTTTTCTTGGTATAGATTTTCTTTTTGGTTTGTATGTATTTTATTATGTGAGACTGAGTACTTTGAGGCTGGATGAGTTTAGCAGAAAGCGAAGAGGGAGGGATGTCAGCTCTCTCTTCCTCCCACAAAATGAGAAGAGAAAACAAATGAGGAAATTGGTCTTCCTCATCTGATAGTCTTAATTGCCAGGATGACAGTATCTCCTGTAAGTATTTTAGTTCTGCACACACAAACGCAGAAAATTTGCTGGTTCATTGGTTCACGATGTAAATCAATTCAAACTTAATTTGAGATACTTCATTTAGACTCCTTGTTTGAACCAGTGATCTGTAGCAAATCTTGTTTGTGCAAAAGCAGAAACAGAAGTTAATAGATGTAGAGTGCCAAATCATGTTACCATACCAAGTTTTTTACCTGCAAGTTTGACTAGTAATCAAGGACATTTGGAGAAAGGTATCTTGACAAGGTATTTAAATATTATTTGCTGTCAAGTGAAAACATAAATGTGCCTTTGTGAATTTCCTAATTAGAGTGATGGGTGCGTGGGTGAAATAACTCTGTTATCCAAGTGCAGTTTGGAAGCTTTTCAGGGGATACTTACTTATTACCAACAAAAACTGGCATTTATAATAAGGCATTATAAACAACTGTTCTTTATTAGAAACCTGATCTATCAATGAAGCATATGCTTAGCTCTATTGCTGGAAGTACTCAAGTTTTTGTTGGACTGGAATTCAAATGAATTTTTATAAAGAATTTTATATTGTACGTATATCTTCTAAGAATAAAACAGTGTCATCAGGTTTATTTGGGTAAGACAAGATAGTGGAATCAAGAAAGGGTATGTATTTGTATATAGGAAAGTCCTTGTTTACAATTACATTCGTGGTAGGCCAACCAAATCACAAAAGTGTTTGTATTGTGTTTTTAGGTTTTCAGAGCTCCAGATGGAGAAAAGCAGCTTTTTGAGTTAGGCAGTTGAAAACTACATAGCTCCACAAGAACCTGAATGGTACTGCTAACAGCCTAGGAAATCTTGTTAACTTTTACTTCAGTGTCATTTTCTGTATGCAGAAAGAAACTCTTTTTCTACATTCATTCTGATGTTTCACTGTACAGAGATACTGGCTGTGTCTAACAGTCCAGAATTTCTCCACTACAAATTCAAACCGGACATATCTAAATTACTTTCCTTCACCGTAGTTACCTTAAATAAGTTCTAAATCTATTTGAAGACTCTGCATGTGCTTGAATATTAGGATATCAGTACTGAATATTGAAAGGATAAAGAACTCAATATATTTTTGATGAGCCTTTTGCACCCATCATTGAGACAGAAGACGTCTAAGGCTAGTTGGTGGGATTCACTAGTGGAAAACTGGCATCTCATGAAGACCACAACCATTTGGGCTGGCCTAGAGCCTCAGTGAGTCTAAAGCATTTGTGAGCCTTCCTCAAGGCCATTTCACAAATGAGTCACAGACCAAAGCAAAAGCTGCCGCGTGTGCTCACCCACCATTGCACTGGATGGCAAC
Source organism: Thinocorus orbignyianus (assembly GCA_013400375.1). Lineage (NCBI taxonomy): Eukaryota > Metazoa > Chordata > Aves > Ciconiiformes > Thinocoridae > Thinocorus > Thinocorus orbignyianus. Next base: position 657,781 of record VXBW01002927.1, read on the forward strand.
AGGAGGTCCCATCTCCTGCTCTTGGATGAGGGATCAACTTGGGTAGGTCTCAACCTTGCCAGTACCTGCTGTTGCAGGGAAAAGAGATCATCCACAACAATGGAGTGAAAGAGAAATTCTACCAGAGAGTTGTGCAGAGGGGTGACAAAGAGCTATGAGCAAAGATATTCCATGTAACCATTGGGTTTTTCCTGTGTTGGCTTTTTTTTTTTAATTTTCTGGGCAACGATCTATAGGAGTGAGTAGGTTTGGTTTGATTCTGGGGTCAGGCAAACAGAGTAGCATGGTGGCAGCACCTCAGGGCTGTGCTTCACCGTGCAGGCTCAGCTGGCATTTTCTGTAGTTACAGACTAGATGGGTTGAGCTCTGCCTGCTTCTTTGTCTGAGTTTCCTGCCAAAGGATTGTTTTACTTGGGACAAGCTGCGCTGGGTGCTGATCACTGTGTCCATTGTAAGGGGTAGAATGGTCCAGGGATCTCTCTCTGACACTGGGACAAGTGAATTGGGCTCCTCTCCCAAATTCTGTCTGGGCAAATATTCTGTTCTGCCCAGCCAGGTTGTAACTCTTCAAACATGCTCTTCCTTTTTCTAAATAGAAACGCTTTATCCACTCTTTAGAATAACTAGCAAGAGGACTAAATTCTTATTTCTCTGGTCAGAAGAAAACTTTTCTGTTGTAACTCCTTTTAAAAGTATTTTAAATTAATCTCCAGTTTTGTAAGTCATTGGTAAGATCACCCACCGTGCTGAGCTCAACTTTCAGTTGATCTTCGATTGTTTCTTTTAGTTTTGATTACAAAATATGCCTTTTCTTGTGATTGGGTCAGAGCCGAGTCTATTCATATACTTGAGCCATGAAGGACTCCATCATATATTGTGTTTGTACACGTGACATGGTGTGCTGTAAGGAACAACAACAACAAAAAAAGCAAAGAAAAAAAAAGCTTGGTTTAGAGGGCTCATCTGACTTAAAGTGTTTCTGTCATGCTTTGAAATGTTGAACCTGAGGCTCATGTACTGAGTCCAGCTGAGGATCTGACCCAGCATTTGGCATCTATGAGAGATGGTAGAAAAAGCAGTGAGTGAGTGTCTCCAGTTCTTGAATGCCTCTGGTCAGACACTGCTGTCAGCTATTACACATGTAATGTACTGAAATACACGGTTTTACTTGCTAGCCCCAGAGAAGGGTAGAGGCATTTCAAGTGTTGCTGTGTATGGGCAAAATTCATAGCTGATACTCTTGGTTGCGTATGTAACAACATAGATGTTTACTGTGTATTTCTCCACAATGCACAGAAAAGTGACATTGTTCAGTAGTACTTTTCACTTAATATGAAAATAAAATATAAAATAAAATTCTAGAATTCAAATATTTTTGATTCAATAGAAAAGGAAAAAAACCTCAAAATAGATTTCTTCTTGAAGAATGTCTCTTTGCATACTATTTCATATCTACTGAAAAGGAAGATTAAGAACATGAAAAACATTTATGGCATCAAGTAGTCAAAGAATTCAAACATGAAGTCCTGCAGTATTGGAATAAAAGATGCGTTGAGATAATCTATATGTGTGGAATACTCATGTAAAGGTATTTAGCTTGTCCTGAGATATTAGGCAGGGAAATATGGAAAAAGATGTTTCTTTTTACATCTCTTTCACTCATCATGTATGAACGTAAATATGGTAAAATAATTTGGGACCAGTATATAGACAAAGATAAAGGGAGGAAGGGGTCACCTCTCTCCGTTAGAATTTACAATAAGGTAACAAACATGACGGTCAGGTGGATGGGGCACTTTGGAAAGAGTCTATCAGAGTCATCACAAATACAGGAGTTGGTAGTAAGAACGGATTTTAACTCTGTAGGTGTCTGCCAGGAGAGTAATGTGTCAGGATGCTCTAAATGTCTGCCAGGTTCTTGGAATATGTTTTGTCAATATTTTGAAAAGAAAACCAGAGATAAGTGTCTAGATTGTCTAGATTTAGCAGGAATGACTAAAAGGTTGCTGAAAATGGAGAAACTGTGAAATTATAAAGATTGCAAACTGCTGTAAAGAAGCAGACAATAGCAGTAAGAAAATAAAAGCTATTTTCGGAAGGAAACGCCAATGCTGCAGAGAACTGGGAGGTTGCACTGAGAGAAAAAAAACACCAAAGATTGAAAAATGGTTTTGAGAAAAATGCAAATAATCTCCTTGTGAAGACAGGCTAGTGAATTTAGAGAGAGAATGAGTGCATTAACATGTTGCTTATGAGATAAAAGATGTGAGCGATTTGGAGAGACAACTCTAAGAAAACCAGCTCCACTGTGGGAGGAATAACAAAGCTAAAGCACAGTAATTTCTGAAACTTTTCCATATAGATGTATGAGTACACTACAATCTGTACCCTTAAGGTTCTTCTCTTGCTGTCTTTTTTGTCTAGGCTCCAATTCTGTAAAAATTAATTGAAATAAAATCTTAAACTGTATAATAAGAAAAATTTTAGCTGAAGGTTATGGCTTTTCCTCATAGGACTTCTCTGGATTGACCTAGATCTGACATTGCCCTTGACATCAAAGACTGTTACATACTATGTCACCTTCAGATCTGTCCTCAGGCCACCTCCTTTTAATGACTTTCTCTAATACAAATACAGAACCACTAAGGTCTGCCCAGGTATGTGGTCCTTTTCTGCTTTTTAGTGTCTCAGCTGGGAAGATATTTTATAAGTTTAGTTCAGCCTGGGGTGGTGGAAATTCCTGTCAACAGCCATCCTGCTGCTTCCCCTCCATGAAGGCACCCTGAGTTGGAAAGGGCCATCATCTCCACGGCAAAACCAGAGACAAAAACTTAGAGCACCTAAGGAGAGTTTGGTCACTGCATGGGACAACCAGGCACCACCACCTAGTCACTCCTTTCTTTCTGCTGGAAATATGAGGCAGTATATCCATAAAGTTTTCCAAAATCTGGAAAATAAAGCGTATGTTTCTTCCTCGAGGAGAGAATGAAGAGAAGGCCAAAGGACTCATGAAAGGGTTTTTTTTTTTCACATTGTCTAATACATTCCTGTAATATGCTTGGATACTGAAACAAAGAAGAAAGGAGAATTGTTGTTTCTTAGGACTGTATTGCATGCATTTACTTATTTATTCTTACTTTGACTTTTTAATCAATTTGTCTTTCAGTTTTTGCCCGTAATCTCTTATCTCTCCCCTTCTGTACTAATTGCTAAAACCTTTATGCTGAGATCTTTCTTTAAAAAGCCTTTGTTTGATGTAATGTAACCTGAGAGCTCAGCCACCATGTTCAGTGTTAAGGAATTTTTTGCAGAAAAGGTGCCAAGCCATCGCTTCTCTTGGATTTCTCTCTTCTTTTTCTTTATCTAATTGTAGGGCAAAGTACTATACTTGCAGAAATGGAAATAAAAGATCCCCTGATTGTAAGTGGCTTGATACTTGTCTTTCTCTGCACTAGAGAATGTGTCGTCTGCTAATACAAAGGGTGAATTTGCCTCAGTAAAAGGAATGTAATTTCTGTAGTCTCAACTCAATTTACTGCTGTCTTTTGGCTCCCATCCAGGGAAGCACTAAGGAATGTGCTTAATTGTAAGCACGTGAACAAATGAGAAGTCCTATTGATTTGCTTATGGTTCAGGTTGTGCCTAAGTGCTGTGTTTGGTCAGTACTTTAATTCTACTTTTAAAAAGGACAGTTTCTCTTTTCTGCTAGGTGTTAGACACAACAGGCAAAATCCTCAGTACAAAGCAAATGGTCCTTGGCCAGGACACTAGTGAGTGCTGAACTGGGCTGGCAAAAAGACATGCAGAGGCGGAGAGGAGAAAATTATGGAAAAAAAAAATACAATGAGGAGTGGCAGGAGGTCAGGGAGAAAGTGAGGAGAGAGACGGAGTAATCAGCAGTCACCTGCTGCCTGACTCTGTGAGTGTACCCTGGCAGGTCTCACTGGAAGGGTATTATATCACAGTGATCATGTTAGTGATGGAAGTCCCCTATGTGCAAGAGCAATAGAAAGGAAACGGCACCCTTTGGAAGGGAATCAGCTGTTTTTAAGGCTGAGAGTTGCCAGAGGGCTGCAATAGGCTCTGCCAGGCTTTACTTAAGCCCCTGGTACTGGATGATTTAATCATTTGCATTACAATGTTTGAAAAACCTGATAAAGGGAAGTTTGGGACAAAAGGCACACAAAAGGTGTCATTTCATAACTTGCACATGTTTTGGGGGCCCTACAGGGGGCCACCCATACCTGAAGAAGGTAACCCAGGCCTCTGTATATGCAGTGAGGAACCATGCACACTGTGATCTACACAGGTCCCATGTACTCCTGCTCAGCTGCGTGACCTCAGTGGCATGTACCACAAAGGGTTATTAGCAGTTTTAAGAAGCTAGACTCAGACCATCTGAAACTGATACGAAATATTCGTCACTATAGCAGTCCAATTTGGATTGTCCCTCACACAGCTGAATTAGCTAAGGGCTGGGTTTATGGCATTGTTAAGAACTACATGGAATAAGCTTTTGCTGTGATTGCCTTGAGTCCTTAGATAAATGAAACAGTGTGCAAAGCTGATAATCAAGATGCCAGGCCTGCTAGACTGGAATAAATAGAGTATAATAACCAAAAGGAGTCATTTTCATGGGCAAATCTCACAGGAAATTTATTCTCCATGTCCCACTTCCCCCTCATTTTATAATTTAAATCCAAACAGGAACTGTATGTTTCATAAGACAATGACATTTTGCTTTCTTCCTAGGGATTTCTTTTAATATTATCTTTATGTAAGGTCGTTACTCTCTGACTCTAAAACCTCTTCAAAGAGAACAATAAGGAATTTAATTGTATACTCCTATTCTCTGCCTAGACGACAATGATTTTTAATATTTCAGGAGTGAATGGAAGTGTTAGCTAACACCAGCACCCATGTTTCTGAGCGATACACAAACACACCCAGATGTACATTCATTGTTATGAGTGATTGCACACAAAACAAAGCATGGGAGAAAAGGTAGCAGCATAAAAATGTAAACTCAAGCCACAGATAAATGTGTTACTTTGCACAACCTCAGGTGGATAGCAGAGGTAGGAAGGATTCTCTTAGCAATTTTGACTGAATGAGTTTTGAATATTTGGCTGAAGAAACTCAATTGTAAGCATTCATTTTCAATGAATCTTGGAATATCGTAGAAATTTCAGAAAATGGGGAAAATGTAAATTTCTAGCCAATATTTTGAAAAACTAAGTGGGAAATCTTGATTACTGACGTGTATTAAGCCCAGCATTCTATGGTTAGTCTCAGGGAAAATAGTGAAAATGCTGACACTAATTGTGATCAATGAACGAATAAAGGAAAGGAGTAAAATCGATGATAGTCAATGCTGTTTTGTGGAAATAGATCCTGAGAGATGCACCATTTTGTCAATTTTAAATATATATGTGTGATCAACCTCTGTTAGATAAGTCTACTCTGACTTTTAAAGGCATTTCAATTAGTAAAGTATGATTTAGTCTGAATTTAGACCAAATAGTCTATAGAAATAATAAAGTATGAACTAAATGGACTGTGAACTAACAGGTCACAAAAAGTTAGTGTAAATTGAAAAGGAGGAATGACTAGATTGATTCTCTAAAGCTGGAAGAAACTGATTCAGATTAACATTTTGTCAGGGTAAATATAGATACAGAATAATCGTTAAATACTTTTGTGGATCATGCAAAGATTGACAAAATGGAAAAGAAATAAATTAGGACAGAGAAATGTAGCCTAGTAGTTTCCCCTGCATCACTTGGTAAAGTGACTCATACAGAAGACCTTTAAGTAAAGTCAAAAGCAAAACCAGGAACTGAAGTGCAAGATACAAGACAGGGAACTGTGTCCTAGAAAGGCATGACTATTATGATTAGAGGGCAAAGCTGCACTGAATCACAAGATAAGAACCAAAGATGGTGAGCAGGGGTTGGGAGATGGTTTCCCTGTGTGATTTCAATGAGATTAGTTCTGGTGGAACAGCACACCTTGTTCCAGGATCCCCACTTCAAAGAAAATATTGAAATTTTTTTTTCTTTTTTCTTTTTTTTTTTTTTTTTTTTTAAGGAAAAGGGACTAGAACAAATATCCTAGGGCTGTAAATACTGTATTACAATGCAAGGCTTAGAAGATATTGTCAAAAATAAAATTTAGAAGTGATTTGACTGTAATCTCTAAGAAACTACACAAATTGATATTGTTGCTTGCTAAGTGATTTCCTTATTTGGTAACAACATCAGAAGAAGAAAAATCTAAAGAACTAAGTAATAATTCCCATCAGTGAAGAAAAATAAACCATGAATTAAACTGATGATAGAAGCAATGATCATGGCAAAAGATGGAGTATTCAAGTTGAGATCTGTCCTAAAATGCTCAGTTCTTTAATCAAACACAAATAGTTGGCTAACTAATTGTAAATCAAGTAACCAAATGTAAACAACACATGGAATCAAGTGATACGTAACATATGATCTAAAATGTGTCCTTTTATCAGCTTTGGCCTCTGTTATGAGTGCCAGTGCAAAAGTACTAGTTTATTTCGACATGACAGTAGATCTGCTTTTAAATTTAGAAAGATAATAAATTTGGAAGATAATAAAGAAAGTTACTCATTTCCCTTTTCAGTGAAATTTAAAATACTCTAGGAATATTTGTAAAGAGCCCTATTTCAGTGCTTATTCTTAGCATCAAATTTCTAGTCTATTCTGTTTTTTGATATTGATAATGTTGACATTGACATTGATATTGACATTATTTAATTTATAGTTTGGAACCTGAAGTTACATTCAAATTCTTTTGGGCTGTATTGCTTTAAGATGAAATATTTTTTTTCTAACAGCAGCTTCCTTCCAACAGTATAATCTCTTGACAAAGGAGACAGACTCCTCTTAAATTAGAGCGTCTGATTCGCAGAATGCAGTTCCTGTTGTCTGTAGAAGATACAGCAAGCGATCAGTACCTCTGCAACTGGTCTAGAGACAGAGCTAACACAATCATTTGCCTTTCTTTGGTCTTTTAAATGATATCTTAAAGTGAGTGCAGGCACCACAAATGACCTCTGGGCTTGTGAATACTAGCAGTGCTTTAACAACCAGATATTTTTCATTCTGAATAGCTATCTAACTTCAGTCTGAGGTCTGTTTGCCCAGTTGAAGATTTTGCTTTTTTATCAGAAGGATAAATCTTGTGTCAGTGTAATGGACTGTGTCAAATGTGGTCTGACACACACTAAGTAAGGAATAATACTCTCCGGGGCATGCCTCCAGCACCTGAGAAATAGGATATATTGTAGGAAACATGCCCTGAAGTACAGGATTTTAATCACAGACAAAAGATAATTTTTTTCTGGACAAAATCAAAAGTGAATTAAATGGTTCAATGTTTTTAAAATCCTACTTTGGGACAAATGAAAACATTTTTCATTCTTTTCGGGTCAGAGGTTCACTTGGTTGAGAATCAGCTTAACTTCACCTTCATCAGTAAAATAGTGCCGGTTTTCATCAGATGATAACCTTGTCTTTTTCATTAGTTGAATTTGGTTTCACATATGAAAGGAGCCAAACTAGTAATTGAAAATCCTGTTGACCTGAGTTTTAGTCTAATTTACATGAAGATTAATAATCTTCAATTAGATTTAAAGCTCAACTCAAGAATGCAGTTCTGCATGTCTCAGTCTAAGGGCCAGATTGCCCAAGCTGATTGTGTAAAATGACCAAAATCTGTGAATTTTGAGATCAGCTCAACAAACTACTCCACAGGACTGAGACATCTGCCTTGCCTTAACAACCTTCTCTATCCTATTTCCTGAGTAGTTGTGTCTTAATTTTCCTGTACACCCTTGAAACACAGTGTCCCACGGCTTATTACTTAAAAGGATCCAAGTACCCACTTCTCAATTTTTTTATTTCTATGTTGCTTACCATTCTAAAATCAAAATAAAAATGTAGAGTTCAACAGTCAGGGGCTGAGAATAAATACATAGGGCACAAAGTTTTAACTACGCTTTAGGACTTAGGCAGGCACCTAAGACTTTAATGAAGCTTGGCACCTTACTCACCTAGGCTTCACTGAAAATCTTCACCCCAGGAAAAGAGAATTAATGAATATTGTGCCTAATTAGGAAACCACCAGCTGGAGAATGGGCTGAAATCACAATTTATCTCACCTGTATTTCTTCAAGATGCTGGAGGAATACCAGTTAGACTTTTCAATGGCACCTCTTGCAAAAGAACCTTTTTTCTATTGTTCTGACCTGCTGCCTTCGACTACTAATTTTGACTATAACCTTCTTCATAAAATATAAACATCCTTTATTTCTCTAGAGTTTTCTTAATAAAAATACCTTTTTTTTTTTTTCTTAATCACATTCTTGTTTCATACATTGTAGCCGTTTAAATGAAATCTGCTAATAACTTTATTATACTTTCATTGGTGTTAACTTACAGGCAAGGTAGCTAGTTACAGCTATGCAGTTATTAAGACAAATGAGCATCATGCTGCGTGTGCTGTCCTCAGAGATGCCTTTGATAGTTCTGGGAATTGCAGAACTTGCTGTGAAGCAGAATTCTCTTCCAGAGATATTGATTTGTTTGCTGTGAAACCTTTTAAATTGCTAAATGCAAAGTGATCATAGCCACAGAGCCACAAGTAATCCTAATTTTCTACCCGTTGATATGGTGATACCTGTTTTGATGAAGATCATATCGCACAGGCCACCTCAGTCAGCCTTGCAGCATCCCTTTCACTTAATCTCCCCCACGCAGCAGAGTGCAACTTTTCTTCTATCCATTTTCAACACATTCTTCTTTCAGGGTATTTCGTGGCCAAGATATGTGTGTATGAAGGGTTGTTTTTAAGCACCCAACCTGAAGAACAATAGGCTGGTTTTTACATTCACAACCCTGAATGTTGTGTGTCTGAATATGTTCCTATGTGGCGATGACTTGATCAGTCATTCTGGCTCTGAACTGACCCCAAGTTGAGCCTCTGCTTTCAGTTAGGCTGTTCTGGCCAGAGAGTACCACCAATACTCTCTTACAGAAGAGCAGTGGGGTGGTGTTTCCCACCCAGAATCATAAAGCAGGCTGTGAGAGGGAACCCTGGAGACCTCAGGGCTGCTCCAAGCTACCCAGTGAGCTCCTGTCCCTGTGCTGCCACCGCAGCAGTGGGCAATTCTGGCCCACTGGGAGCCTGTGTAGCTCCCATGTTGCACTGGGACAGCGGATGATGAGGACTAGGGGAACAAGTGCAAAAGCATCATTATTTCTCAGTGGCAAACGCATTCCTTACTGTAACATTTGTTTATAGTCCTCAAAGTATGTCTCTCAGCACCAAAAAAATCTTTTACTTCCTTCCAGTTACCCTGTATTACCCAGAAAGGGGCAGAAACATCTATATTATGTGCACTGCCAGCACAGGAAGAGTCAGGTATGGAGATAATGAGGCCCTTCCCATCTAAATCTTTCCTCAGAGGGTGTTACAGACTTTCCACACCAAAGTTGCCTGATGCAGTCTAAAAAAATGTTTCCCCAAAATGACATCATGAAGAATTCAAAATGAGCTCTACATATCATTTGCATTCAGGAAAATCTTTAGTGAAAATCGCCTACAGCTTTCTTTCTCTTTGAGCAGCACACTAACATGATCCAAAAGGAGTGTCTTAATTATGGTAATTATAGGATTTAAAATTCATTAAATAAAATATTGAGGCTATTCAAACTCAGATTTTTGAAGGATTATAGTGTTTGACAACACTATGAAAGGTTTAAGTGTGTAGTTTAACTGCCAGAATTGGTTTGTGTTTTGCCCTCATTACTCAGCATGAAAAACATGTTTTAAGTGGAATCTGCAGCCCACTTTCAACTGTCAGTCCAAATATGTCTATTTGCAAGCTGAGAAATTAGCACAGTGCATGATGCTCTGGTGACGCTCATCAAGCAAGAGCAACTTGGTGGTTTTGGCATAACTATCTTCACTTCATCTCACATCTATTTCATGGCTTTCTATGATTTACTTTTAAAAAAAAAAACAACCCACAAACAAAGAGAGGCCCTTTTGTGAAGGGTGGATAGTTAAATGACTGAAGTCAGAAGCAAAAGATAGTAACTAGCTTTCAGGCTGCCTTTCTGGCCATTGAGTTTGTTAAAGTGAAGTGGGGATGGTAGCAGGCAGGTATTTGCTTTTCTTCACCTACATACTCAGGCAGCCTCTAGCCAGTACAATGACATTGTATTTTCACAGTTCTTGGTTTTTGTCAGGTGAAATCACAGTAAAGGGAGTAAAGTAAAAATTCCTCTGTGCTTAAGCAATTTCCCAGAACAGTCTCTTGTTCATGGAGAAAATACCCCCCCAGCAGTGGGTCATATGCCCTTAGAGGGTCAGTTCAGTACTGAGGATTGGTTTGTCCTTAACGTCACAGGTGTGCACTGAATGGTTCAGGGAAATGCTCTGCTCTCCCAGTTCTCCTGTAAGGCAAAGCAGCTCCGCCCATTGTCTTGCACAAACTGCATGCTTCTGCTCTTAGTCTTTCAGCCTCTCCCCTCCACTCAGTGCTGCTCTTTCATGCCTCAGCTCTGACTCACTGTGAAATACCCACGTTCAGCTTGCAAAGGAAAAACTCAACTTCGGTGGCACTGGCACCCCAATGGACCCAAAGGACCTTTTCAATTATTCCTGCTACTCTCATTTCATTGAAGTGTATACAGTACACATGTACACCAGCAAATCAGTGACCAAGTCAATTGATGTAAATGGATCCACACTGATAGAAAAATGGTGCTTGTAAGACCAAAATTTGGATCTTCACTTTCAAACACAGAACATTTAAATTGCTTTTATGATTAGATCTAAGATCAGTCCATCTTTCCCAGAATCAAGAAGCAAATTTCTAGTACCTTCCTTCAGGTTACTTTTCAACACAAAGCTAAGTCTGGAAGGACAGCTCAGACTCAAAATGCCTTGTGTCCACACATCCAAGTCTCTACATTTAAGGCTTGAGTATCACAGCTTGGGTGTCGACCCTCCAGAAGTTCTAGACTTGCACTCGAGTCCAGACCTTTGTTGGATGCTGTGTGGATATAAAAAGCAACCGGTTTGAAATCTACAGCAAAGCCTCTGATGATGATAACGTCCACATGAATGCCACTCCTGGGAACCAAGCAAGTCAGCAATGTATGGCATCAGTTGCATAGGTGTGGCACAACTGTGCACATGCAAACTGAGCATGTTTGGAAAATGCAAGTTATTACAAGAACAGTATGGCATGTCAATATAGAGCCAAATAATGGCATTGGCGAGAAAATAAGGAACAGAAAGCATTCTTGAATGCTTTTACAGAATTTTAAGCCATGCACACCATCAAAGTTATTGAAAAATAAATTATTTCTTCTAGAAAAATTAAAGAGAATGATGAATCTCAGTAAGGATATGCAGAAACAGTTTTTCAGTGTCCTGGTTTCCAGCAGGGACGGGGTTGATTCTCCCCTTTCTCTATCCAGCACAGCTATTCCACCCGATGTGTGCCAGGCCCAGGGGCAGCAGGGAGCTAGCCGGGGAGGGGAGGGGCCACAGCCGGAAGTGGGCGTGGTGACGTCACGGCGTAGGCGTATATATGGGCGGGCGGTGCCGGGGTGCATCTCGGCGGCGTCGGTGGCGGTTGGGTCAGGTCGGCGCGGGGTGCGGTCGGTATTGTACTCATGTTTGTCTCCTCCATCTGTGTTACTGTTTCCTTGCAATACCTGCTGCTGTGGTAAACAGTTTTTATCTCAACCCACGAGTCTGCCTTTTCTTTCTCATCCTCTCCACACCGCTGGGTGGCGGAGCCAAGGGACTGCCACGTGGCGCTTTTGTTACCTCCAAGGCTAAACCGTGACATTCAGTATGAACACTGAACACTTCATTACCACCTTTTTGTAGGCTGATGGATTTTCCTTAAATTGTTTGTCATGTATATAATGCTGTGCTTATTTCTGTGAAAGGAATTTTCTCATTATCTCAGCACTTTTCCAAAGATGAGTCCACATGAGACTAAAGAAAATAGAGGTTCTGTCTATAATGGCCTCTGTCTACAGCACCCCCATCGGTCATGTGTGAATGCGAGTTCAAGTTTGCAGCACTTTGTGGCTTAGTCCAACTCTGTCCATCCACTTGGTGGCATTTGGGTTCCCTTCCCTGCTCCTGAGTTGCTATGGATAACAGACTCGCTCCTGACCTGATCCAGGGGCTGGCCAACATGAAGGTGATATGAGGGATCAAGGAGTGTGATCATGGTGTGACCTCAGCCCTGGAGCTGCCACAAGCACCAGGAGACATGGAAAAAGAATTTCCTCCAAGCAGGAGAGGGCAAAAACTTCATTGTGCAGTGGTATGAAATCATATGTGCACATCCACAGGCAAAACTCATGCCTGGTTTCCTGAAACCCTTAACATTTACTGCATATATAGGTAATGGAGGACTCTTTTTCTGGTAATCCTCATGTTCAATGGAATACTTTCCTGAAAGACTGCAACCAGGGATCTGTTCTCCTGCTCTTCATTTTCACATCTATTCCATGCCAGCTACCTTTTATAATCCATCTGCTTCTAACCAGATCAGTAATTTTATTTTCTTTTCTGGCAGACAGGTCCTCAGAAGCCTTGCCAAAAATATCCTAAGTCCCAAGTTATGGAGAAAACCCGAAGTGAATCCAAGGTAAGTAGTTTACGTTCCTTTCTAATTTCAAACTCTGCAATAGCTCAATAATAGGGTAAAAGTCTTGAAAGCTAATGAGAGTTCAGAGCAGAAATGTTTCATTTGAAAAGAAATAAAGGAAAGAAACTATTTTAAATTGCTTCATTTCAGGAATGAGCAGAAGGCCAAGCTTCTCTCCAAAATGTCAAGGACTCCTTCACTGTATTGGCATCTTAAGGAGAATAGAGAGAGTCTATGAGCTTTTGGAACTGATATTGAAATACTAGTTTTAGTTTATAAGTTGCCAGCCCGAACTCAAACCCAACTGAATTGCTGCTAATGGGTGAAATGAGTCCCTGCAGTTTGCAGTAGACAGATGTCAACATTGCAGCTGGAACTAATCTTAGGTTGTCATCATGACTGGAAGTAACTGAAACTTTTCTTGAATGTAGATAGCTAGGACTGAATGGACATGAAAACTAATTCATCCCCTCACACTTAATATCTTATTTCTCCAAGCAAATGAGAAAGAGGGCAGAAGTTCCATTTCACAGGACATTGGGCAATTTTGACATTTGTCTTCATGTGGATTACAAACAGAACTTGAAAATGTCAACATTTTCAGTGTAAACAAAATAAATCATTTGCTTTCAATTGAAATGTTTCATTTTGACAAAATCTAAATGCTCGAATTCTTTTTCTCTCCTTTTTGGTTACACTGGAAAAGTATTAAAATACATAAACATTCACATACTTCATTCCTAAGATGAAAATCAAAACTATTTCATTATGAGAATATAGAAAAATGAACTTCCTCTTCCTTCCTGCCTTCAAATAAACTTCTGCTGAATTTCATGCAACTTCAGGGGCTATTTGACTTAACCAAGTAGAATTCTCTTGCTAGAAAATGTCTCTATCAATATTTTCCAGACTGCAAATCTCCTTTGAGGAACTTTAGCAGTGGTCCATGGGCAGGTTTGCAATGATGCAATGATGTAATTATAGCATAGTTTATGCTATTTTGAGACCTATGGACAGGTCGTTGCTTTGCTTTTCAGTTCTTGTAATGAATGGACAACTCAAATGCAGTAAAGAATCTTTCCTGGAAGCCCAGTTACCGTTGTGAGTCGTAGATTTTTGAGGCCATCCCAAAAAATTTATATTTTGCATTTTAATTATCTTTAATATTTTTGGAATAGTTTGGATAGGCTTTGTGCTCCTTACAGTCCCCCTGTTCTCCCTGAAAAAGCATGGAATACACTCCTGCCTTTCAATATTTCATGTACTCATTTTTAAAGATTATTCCTTGAAAAAAGAAAAGCTTTAGGAAACAACTAAAAATGTTTTTCCTTCATTGGGAAAGGAAGTAAATTCCATGAGTATTGAAATAATCAGACATTCAAATAACAAAGAGTCTCTAGAACAAATTTCTGTGGGAAGAAATTTCAAATTTACTCAGACCAACTAACTTTGAGATCTGATTAAGCAGCGAAGTGGACAGAGGGATTCTCCTCCAAATACCTGCTTAGTGGTCGCAAAATCAAACTTGATGACATTATTTCAATGGTGCATCTGTTGGGATTCATGTTGTGATGATGTGTTTTAGCCATGATGGTCTAAAGATATAATAAATAAGAGAAGTTACTTAAGGACAGATCAAGTTTGCATTAGTTTAATTACTCTTTTTGGGAAAAGATCGCTTTTCAAAGCTAAAGACAAACCTTTAGATATGAAGAAGGGACAGTATGTTGTGTGATTTGTCATTTTTTTCCCCTCTGTGTTTGTTAAAAGAGAAAATCTTTCTTGCTACAGAGCTACCTTACCAATGTTCTTCATATGACTTTAATCAAAATGTGGATTTTTAAGAACTAAGTCTAACTAGTCACATTTTTGGCTGCTATTCAGATGAAAATAAGAGCACAATTTTGATATAAGAAATATTTTGTGCCGGTGATCATTATGAACTTTATACTACCTTTTGTACCAAAGAATATTACCTCATTGTTTGAAAGTATACTTCAGAATAAAAATTGCATGAGGAATTTTTTGTCCTTTGTCTGGCTCCTGTTCTGTGTTGTAACTTGGGGAGCTCTGGGGAAAAATCACAAATGAAATTCTGATTTTGTCAGAAGAATGGGAGATTTGCAATATACTTCTCCAAGGATAAAATTCCATTTCACTTAAAAGGAAATTAATTTTTTTTCCTAGGGCTTTTAAAAAGTATTGCCCACTCAAGCTTCTCTTCAGACAACAGTAAAAGAACGCTAAATATTTTCTGGAGTCTTCAAGTCTAAGTGCTCCAGTGTCTCTTCTCACAAGCTCTCTTCCAAAAAGTGGCATTTCTGCCACTTTGCCAAGCAGACCAATGCAGAGAGGGCCTGCAGACACATAAAAATGTTGTATGCTTGGAGGTGGCTCAATTTTGTTACTCTTAGTGACACAGCTCCTCCTTATTTAAACTCCTGGGAGCCACTGGCATGGAGTAACACAGTTCATTTTGGTAATGATATCAGGATTTGTCCTGGAATCTGCTCAGGACTATGCACACAAGCATCTTCATAAGTCTCTGGGCTTTTTCTTTCAATCTAACACCGATTCTTTGTGTCTCTTGCAATAACAAGCAAAAAGACAGAAATGTCAAAGAGCTCTCCAAGAGTGGTTTAATGTGACTTCCACGGCCTCAAAGTCTCTTCTTCCTCCATGTGTAACAATTTAAATAAGAAATTTAAAAGGAAAAGGAGCACTTACAAATGCCCTGTTGAGGCTCAGTCTAGTTTTTCTCCTCTCTCATCTGCCTTTTCCAGAATGATTCCTGAGGGGAAAAAAGCACTTAAAATATACTCTTCGTCCTGACCCAAGTCCCACTGCTTCCTCATTCCTCTGATGATCAAGACAAAAAGCACTTAAACGGGCTCTTTGGGACAATTCATGCATCTCCTTTCTCTCCTCTACCTTTATGCTCCAGGAGGCAAAGGTGCTTGAAAGGAACAGTTTTATTGATACTCCGTTCAGTTTCCTCTCTCTGCTCTGCTTGTCTTTTCAGCAAATCTCCTCCTCCTCGCCAAAATAAATCTCACAGCATATGATATCATGCTAAAGATCTTGAACTGAATGTTACCTTCTGGCTTCCACTGCATTAACAATTGCTGCATGGGGGAGATACGGGTTTTGCAATGACCCGGTAAAGTAACTGGCATGTAATTTTCCGTTTCCTCTCTATAGCAAAGATATATCAGGATATTCAAAATATTTAGATTTACTCTTCAATGTGTGCTGAACCACTGGCCATCAGGAAGTTCAAATTTGTGAAATTATATAAAGGACAAGATTTTTTAGGCGCTCTGCTGCAGAGGTGGTGAAAGGCAAGGCAAAGAGCACAACACAGAAGCTGGTTGCAGGACTCTGGAGCTCCCTTCAGTTGCTGTAGCAAAGACATCTGCTACCGTTGAAGTGCCTTCAGGTACTCTGCACCTCCTCCAGCTGCCAGTCCAAAAGACTCTAGGACTGCAAAAGTCTGTGTCCCATCTGCTAGCACATCACTTGTGCCCAATACTATTGGGGCATTTAGGGACATAAGATGTTTGGGCAGCCTCACTGAACTCTGAGCTATTTCCTTGTCTGTGGAGCATGAATCTCTTATTCGCAAGGGAAAGCTTAGACAAATATGGTTAGAAGCAAGAAGAAATCTCACTTTCTCTTGCTTATCAGTGCATAAAAAGAAGGGGAAAGGAAATTAGGAAATACCACCAGAAATAAAGCTTTGCAGTAAATTTGTAGTCAGCCATCGGCAGTAGAATGAGGAAGGAAAGAGAATATGTTCAGTCAGTTTTGTCCTTTTAATCACAGTATTTTTAAGCAAAACTTTTTTTTTCTTTTCACTTGAGTAGAAGTCACAAACAATTTCCAATCTAATAAAAATCGGAATCAATTTAATCCTTTCTAATCAATAAACAGAAATGCTCCACATCACATTTATAGCCCCCAAAATTCTTATTTTATTAGAATTTTCACTGAAAACTGAGTTTTAGAACCAACTTTACCAAAGACTGTGCCAGTCTGCCTCACTGAAAGGAGGCAGATGTGAAGGAAACCATGTGCAAGAGAAACATCTCCATGGAAGGAATAGAGTAGGCAACAGGGAAGCATTCTGTGGCAGTGAGACTTTAACAGCCATGAGCCCTGTCTCTGAGAGATGCACAATGTGCGGCACTGTCATCAACACAGGACTAGAGTGGTTCAACACCAAATTGTCCTCCCTTATGGCTTCAGTTAAAGAATTAACATAGCTTCTTGGAAGGGTAGATTTTTATTCTCGGTATAGAGCAGCCATAACAGAAGAAAACCAGACATCTTGCTAGAGCTCCAAGGAAAACTGTCACCACACTCACATACTCCTGTTCCCTATGGGTCCCCAGAGCAATCTTTGGGCCATATGTCCAGGTGAGATTTGCATACGGCACTGCTTAGCACAGCCACTGCATCCCAGCTTTCTGTTGCTACAACAGGCCAACAGGCAGAACAAGCCAGCTCCCATTGATTTTAACAGACCCAGTTGGGGTCCTAATGAATATATCTAGCACAGCAGCTCTGGCTCCATACCAGCAATGTGAATGTTAAAAATTATGCATATGTGAAGGAGGGTAGTTTGTCATATATTTCTGGAAAGTAGTTTAAAAACTTGGCTTTAATAATAGGCATGTTGACAGCAACTGGTCTTTGCTGGCCAAGTCCCTCAGATATCAACCACTCTTGCATCGGAACTGTTTTGACGTCAAAACAAAACAGGCTATTTACTTTTTGAAGTTAAATTAAATCCAGAGAGTATGATGCTGTTAGAGAGCTGGAGTCCTGGGCCATTTCATCCAAATGAGCTGAGCAAGGTATAAGTTATAAACAACTCCATAAAATGCAGAGGTCAGGTGTTGTTCCTGTGGAAATCAAGAGCTGCATCAGTTAAAAAAGAGTGTATGAGACCAGTGATGGTGGAGAAGAGCAGCACAAGAAAATTTACAGTGCAGAATACATTTCAAATATATTTCTTTTTCAGTCCTTGTCATTGCAAATGGGATTGTTTGCAAATAATTAATTCTTCAGATATAAGTGTAATAAAAGATCATTTTTGAAGCGACTTAAATCAATTAAAGAATGTTGCTCCATGTTTTGGTGGGTGGATCTTCCTGCCCTGTGGTAGGCTTAGAAAGTGTCTGGGGAGATCCGCAAAGGATCCTGGGAAAAGAAAGTACTGTAGAGAAGAGCCATGACAGACATCTTGTTGCTTCTGTTCCCCTTCCCAGAGCATCTTCCTCTTCCTCACCTAGTGGAGGTATCATCCCTCCTGTACCTATGCTGTTTGCTTGTTCCGCATTCAGGCACTCTCCCCACTTGTTCTGGTGAAGCTGCTCCGGGTCATCTGGGTTGTCCTGTATCCCAAAGGCCTGGAACATTCCCTGGCACATGGACCTCTGCTGGACTGCCTGCCAGGGCCCTTGGCTTCCCTGGGATCTGTTATTACTGGAGTAACATGCTAGATTTATACCAGGGGACTGTTGGGCAGCCTAATTTTCTCACTTGTCCTAATCCTGGCATACAGGCAGCAAGTGTGCAATGGTCAATTGCATTGAATGAACATATCTACTCCAGGGGCCCATATGGAGGGAATTAGAGGAGTTCTGGACCCTAGCTGGCTGTAGGAATGTGCTTGTTTGTGCCATTGCTCCTCTGCTCAGGAAGAGTGAATCCCCTCAGACAGCTCCTGGCATCTACCTCTGATCTTCCCAAGGGCAGAAATTTCTCCTTTGAACCTGCGTCCCTCTTAAGACGGGCAAAACTTTCTCAGATGTCCCTGAGACCCCACCTTGAACCAGGTCCAGAGGTCTTTCTCCTTGGCGGAAACTAAGGAGGGGGGTCCACCTGCCAGCAAGTGCCCTGGTGTTTCCTCAGGACTGGGCAGGCACAACCAATGGAGATTTAGTTATCCTGGGATTTGGAGTTCCCTGAATCCATACTGCAAAGCTGTCTCTAATACAGATCATTTGTGAATTAGTATATGCTAACTACCTTTTAATTTAGGCAATGGAAGATGCTGGGTATTTCCTTAAAGACTTAAATTTAAGAGAAAATGAAAACTTTTTTGCCCTTCAGAAAGGATGAAATAATCAATTTAACACTTAGTGTAAGTGAATCTTTTTGTCTCTTTTCTGAGCTCTACAAAGAGTCATAACAATTCCCGATGTTAGGTTCATTTATGTAGAGCACACTTGTCTTAGCTGATAACACCAAGTAAAGGAGGACAGAAGCTAAATTAGCAAGCAGACCAAACCCAGTTAGCTTGCTCTGTGCCACTAAAAACTTGCATTGTAGCAGCTGCTGGAAAAGCCGCCTTCTATCTGCAGCTGTTCTGGAGACATTATGGTCCCTTCTGCGAACTGCAGACCTGAACACAGTAATTTATGCTTTTTTGATCTCAGATTTGGCTACTGTAGCTTTGGAAAAATTACTGCTCAGCCAGATTAAGAAATTTCCTTGCTAGATAGCTAACTCACAAGAGTTCATGGCTTCAAGACTCCCTCCAGACCAAAATAATGTCTCCATAGCAGCGAATATAGGCACAGTGCAGAGCTATGCACTTACAAAGTTTCTTCCCCTCCTGCCTAAAGTAATGGAAGTCAATCAGCCTTGAAACCAAAAATACTTGCATATTTGGCCAAAGTTATTTTACAAGAGTCTTCCCAGAATTAAAAACACTAGTATAAATCTTCTTAAATAGATGCTTTTGGAAAGAGACAAAAAGAACAAATGAGGGAAGCTAAAGAAAATGCACTGACTTCACAGAAGTGTTATAGGGTGCTCACGTACCATTCAGTGACAGGAGGAATGAATAACAAGTGCATTTATTTAATCTATATGTATTTCATATATATATATATTTCATCAGTGTGATGATTATTGTGGAGTCGCTAAACAATGACAGGTAAATGACACGTTTCAACTTTTGAATTGATGATACATGGCACCAGACTGAGAAGTCAGAAGATGGGGTCTGCATACTGGGGTGGCTGCCAGTGGCCTATCGCAGGGCTACTGCTCTTCTCCTGTCTGCTCCATCGTGTCTGCGTAGAATGGGAAATCTCAGACTTGCTTTGTATTTCTGCCCTGGAGTTGCCAATCTTACCTGGCATTGCTAAGTACTAATAATAAATGAAAACTTAAAATTGAGTAATAGAGTCCTGTGTCTTTAGAAACATGCTAGTGGCTGCCTGCAGGTGTGGAAGATCTGGTGGAACCAGTTGAGAGTATAAAGCATCTTGAATGGTAAGTGATGCAAGAATAGGTCCTATAGCTATTTCAGCTGTCCTTTCATGTGCTCTGTAAGGCTTCCAGCACCCTTCGTAGGTTGCATTTTTAAACTTTCATGGCGTTTCCACTTAGGGAAACCCAGTCTCACAGTCTTGAGATAAATTTTTATTCTCTGGGAGAAAAATGCACACGACAGTATTTTGTAATCAAGCCATGAAAAGCTGTTTTGTAGGCTAAAGCAGAGAAGTTAAATTTTTCAGTATTCAGTCCCAATTGCAGCATAACAAAAGATGATAGTTGAACAAAAATGCTATTGTTTCACTGGGAAGCAATTAGGCTGATGATGGCAGGTCTCAAGTGAGAATGTAGTTCCTCAATGAGCTATAATTACCTGCTATTTGCCAAAATTGCCATTAGAATAAGAACACTGTCATGATTGAAAACCCTAATTACCTAGGATTTGGAGGTTTATGGAAACTGTTTTGCTTTTAAAGGGCTAACTACACTATTAATACAGGTTTTAAATTGGAACTGGAATGAAGAATCCTACAAGTTTTATACGATGTTGTACTACCATTGCTTAGCTTGTTGAAGCGTTGGATTTTTTTTACAAGGTCTTGATCATAATGGAATAATTTTTCTGGCTGAATTGGACCCACATTGCACTGTTTTCTTTCTCTTCCAAAGCCCATATGCTTTCACACCAAGAACAAATTTCTCCCTTTACACGGGATAGATCATGAATGAAAATGAAGTGCTGGAGAAAGAAAAAAATGTGGCTATGATTATACCATGTTTATGTCCACAGTGGACAGATGAAAACAATAACACAAGGCTATTATTTTAGTAATTATAAAACTAGAATTTGTAATGATTTAAAGGATAACTTCATAAGAAATATAAGGACAACGTGCTCTGAAGAATATTTTTCTGCATGGAAGGATCAAAAACTGAGATTAATGTTTGATTTCTTGAAATTGCCTGAAAGGACACTTTGTTTTGCGAAATTCAGAGACCCAAAACTGCAGTTGAACTGAATACTTAAGTCACACTAATACCTCTGGTACTTGAAAACTCAGTTTGTGATATGACTTCAATTTCCTGTGAAGCCACGGGTGAAAGAAACAGTTGTGTTGTTTACACACCTAGAGATGGAGAATAAGCTTCCCATAAGCTTCAAGAGCACTAAATGGTCCTGAATATAAAATAAATAACGTATCCATAACCTGTTAGTTTATAGTGTAATGTTAACACAGGCAGTTAGTCAGGTGTAAGAAAAAATAGGGCTGAAGAGGTGAATGGTATGTTTCAAAAAGAACTAAAATCTTTTAGCAGCTGTCTACCAGGTTTAGTAGAACGAAACAGGTAACCTATGTAACAGAAGAAACTTTCTTCTTAAGTGACTTCTAAAAAGACTTTTTTACTTGGGAAGCTATAAAGTGATGAAAATGTAACTTTTTGAGATGAGCTTCTTATTTCTTATCTTACCAACTATGACAGAAAATTAATTTAGCAATCCTTATTGTAAGAGTTGTCCTGGGGATATCTAAAGGTTCCTTGAAATTTAATGACAAGGCTGAGCAGAGAGCAGACATGTAAAGTGGGATGAGTGGGAAATGAGGGACATGAGAGGAAAACCTGTGGCAGAAATTATAATGTTGTGGATGGATTTGTGAAGACTGATGTTGAGGGAGTGAGAGGAAGAGGAGGCTGACACCATTTCAATGAACACAGCCCCATTCGCCTCTCTTGTACTGGGATTTCAGCACACTTGTACTCCTGCTACTCAATTAGAAAAGAAACTGCTTTTTCAAGTGTGGGAGGAGGGCTCTGACTGGTCAGGATTACCACAGACTTTCTTTTTGGCCTCACATTTTCACTGATCAATGTGAGAAACCTGCCAGCTCTAAAAACTCAAGTTCTTTATTTTTACATTCATGGAGTGAATTAGTGAAAACTATTTGTAATATATGAAAATATAAACTGAAGAGCTGAAAAAATAAATCACGAGAAGTTGAAATAAAATTAATGTATGTTTTTGACTTTTGTCTTCCTCTACAGTCATACTGGGGGAATAACATAAAGGCTACTATAAATCTCATCTTCTGATAAATTTTATTAGAACTACCATCTCCACTACCAGACAGTACTTTTGTCTCTAACAATGTACAACATCAGCTGAAAGAAAGTGAATGATCAATTTTCTCCAGTGAATTTATATCTGTGTAAATTTGAAAACACAGTTTGATCCATATTCAGTTTTAAAGTCATTGGACGTGAGTGGCAGATCAAAACTCTGCCTTAATAATCTGCTCTAAACCACTTCCTCCGCTCATCAATTTCACCTCCTAATTATAGTAATTAATTGCTCATTAATTACGCATTATGACTATATTAACTTTTTATTGTGTTGCTTAGTATTCACATAATTAAAAATTGATAGCCTTATTCATTATTTCATTAATCAAAGTTTAATTATATATATATTTTTTTAATCATTTCTCAGTGCAGATAGGAATAACATTTCTTTAGTCTGCAGGCTCAGAAAGATTGAACATCTTCCTGGAAACCAGTAACCAAAAGAATCCACTTTTCTGTCACAGGAAGAAATATCTCTTCTATTATCACTAGATGAGATTAGACTCGGGAACTTTTTTAGGAATGATCAGACACACGGTAGGGCACTGATGTGTACAACAATGGGTCTTTTGTGAGTAGCACTGGGGATACACAGTGAGTTCGAATATCTCTTTCGTACTTGAAATGTTCACAGGGAAAGACTTTGAAAACTGAAAATTGGACTATTTTTGTGCTAGCGTAGCAGAAGGCAGAAAGGAAAAACTAAAGAAGTATTGAGCAAAAGACTCATATTTCCCTCCTGTACAAAATAAAGCCTTGCTGAATAGGAAGGAACAGTAGTAAGACTAATACTTTTTAATATGTTTTGGACCTGAAAAGAAAATATGCTAACAAACTTGTGTAAAAATGTGTGTGGGCATCCATATAGCACAACAGAGATTTAAGAGAAGATACTGTGCAAAATAAGAACAGCATAGGTCATTCCTTTTCAAGAAAATATGAAAAAGAAGAAAATTTCGTTTTCCTACCAGAAAGCAGAACAAAATAGCCATTACTTTGTAAAGGACACTAGCTTTCACCTGCAGGTTCCCTTCTGCCCTCAGCCTGAGCTGTTGCCTCCCAGATTGGCCTTTTAGACCCACTGAGGTCTGTGGGAAGGACAGGTGGATGCAGCATAACTTTGAAACGTGTTTTATGTGGTAGCAAAAAAGACCTCCAAAACCCAGGCAAACATCTCACAAAGAAATGTATAGCTCGTCTCAGTTGTCACTGGATACCTTCGCTACATTGCTTGCTGCCTCTGCTGTTCACTATCACCGCCAAACATCAAAGACTTGCTTTAGAGAGGCTTGTAAAGGTCCAGCAGAGATGTGCCCCATTGTCCCCAAGGTAAAAATCTGGGAAGGGCAAGTTTCTGTGCTTCTCTAGCCATCAGCAAAAGGTTCCTAATTGAATGCCTAGCTGGATCATGAAGAAAACACTGGAAAACCTGCTCAGATGTGGGGCAAAGTAGGGCATGGAACAGAACAGTGTACGACAGTCCAAGCACAGGCTACAAAGGCAGACCAGAAGTATGTTTTAGGGGCATATGGCACATCTTAGGCATTTCTCCAAAGGGCCCTTTCACAGCTGTAAAAACTGGAAAGGTTTGCAATGATAAAAATCTAACTACCCAGTGTGCATTGGCCCCAAAGCTCCACCCAGCAGCTGTAATTTTGAGCCAGACTTCTTGGCTTCAGCAGAGCTGGGCTGGGGGACTTTTCAGAGAGACACATACTGTGAATTGTAAGAACACCGTAGGAATAGCCATGATCAGAAAAAAAGCTTTAATTTTAGACAAAAATGTTATTTCAATGAAGCCATGAATGTAGTCTTTTCTTTTATTTTTACTTTTCTGTGAGCTAATAACTTCCCTATACCAAATAATGCCATAAAGATGAAATTAAATGGAATCATGAGGAAAAAGAATGAGGGATTTCCTGAACTCAGCAGAAACAGGCTAAAAGAATGCCAAATGTGGTTTTTTAGGAATTTTTCACTATGTTGTACTGAGCACTGTCTACAAGTAATGTCAAGTGAGCTATTTTCCTGACAAGTAATATGCTGGACTACAACCATGAGTTCGATAATTGCTTGTACCTCTGGATGATGAAGCATCTTGGCTTTCTTTGAAAAGAAATATGGCCTTCCACTGTGTAGAACCTCAGTGTCTGAGGCAGAAACCTAGGAATATTAAAAGCTCATCTGAGAGCCTCAGTCACTCCTGGTTGTGTCCGTCTCCCACTTCTGCCCGGGGGAGAGTGGCAGATGGGAGAGACCAGAGAACAAACTGCCGGAAAATATCTTACCAATGCCAGTGATGTAGAAAAGAAAGATGGGGGAAATGACTGATCACTGTAGTTGAAGGGGGCCAAGTAAAGTTCTGACAAGGTGGCGTAACTGGCATTACACAACTGACATTTAATCTAGCAGTCCCAGGAGGACTGTAGTCCTGCAGTTTATGACCGACAATTTGTTGTTTGATGTGGTGAAGTGTTGCGAGGTGGCACTTTGGCAATACCAATCTCTGAAGGGAAAAAAACAAAACAAAACAAAACAAAAAATAAAATGAAATTTACAACAAATAATGTTATTAGCTTAAAAAAGTTAAATTCCACTGTGACTCACCTCAGGAAAAAATGCGTGGAAGTAGACAAATTTGACTGGTATGACTAACAGTGTTAACCGTAGCAATAAACTAGCCTTTCAGAGGTCAGTAAATTTTTCAGAGCAAGTCTTCTTTCAGTGACTGTGTACATTATGTGCAGAGCAACATGGTGAGGGTCTATTAACCACTGCTTAACTAATGCTAAATAACAATGACATTCACAGGACTACATCATGAATTTATTATGATATGGGCTATTACAGAGAATACAAAATGAAACTGTAATGAAGGGACATATAAGACTTTATTCTAATTTTTTACATGCACAAATATTTTTTTCTGGAGATCAGCTTCTGCATGACAGAACAATGTGTTGGCTGGCTGAAACTGCTAAAAGAACCCTTGAAAAACAGATGACAAGCAATTGTTCTCTGAGCAGGGCTCTGCGGTGCACACACTTAGGTTTGAGTTTCAGAATCAAGCTGAAGGATTTTCTTAGTTTCTGTTCAGAAATGACAGCTGCATGCAGAACAGTCTATGCAGCAGGAGGAGTTTATATAATGTCCTGGAAATGCAGGATCTTAACCATTGCATCTTACAGGGAAATGTGATTGTTTCCATTTTACAAACAAAAAAACAAACAAACAACCCCACACCAGCTTAATGCAGAGCGTGATCTGCATCTCACAGAAGTCATTGTGTACCTTTTCTTTCTGTATAAGGAACTTTAAGTTAGGCCAATTATACAGATGTGAGAAGTGAGATCTGAGGGGCCAGCTTTCAGATTTCAATGCCTGGAAGTAGATGCCCAGATCTAGTAAGAGTATTAGGCAAGTAAGTCCCTTGCAGTGCAGAGCTTGGCGTGGGATCTTCTCACAGGGTGGGCTGACATGCCAGGTGACAGCTCACTATAGGCAGAGGCATGTTTTCTATTGTGACTTACCCTGGCACCACACAGGAGAGTAGCCGTGGCTGAGGAGGACAAGAGAAGCAGCTACACTAAATTTTGGGACATTTCACAACTTTGCTTCAAGCAGAATCTGGAGAGGTGGGTAGGTGATGCAGAAGAAAAACCTGTATTTCACATTGCTTTGGAGTCTTCAGGTCCAGGTGTTTGTTTCATCGCTGGCTTCTCACCAAGGTGAGACTTGACCTTAGGTCTGTGTTCTTGGTGCTGTCATTACCACAGGAAGGAGACCGAGACATGCGGCCCAGATGAGAACAGCAGTGTCATCTGGGAATGGAATGTCAGAGCACAAGGGCTTGGGGCAGCCCTTTGCCACCAGCTAGGGCTGCAGGCTGGATCACAGCAGTGAATGAGAGAAATAAGGAACAATTTCAGAACTTGGATTCACTGTGCCCCACTCTGCTCTGAGGAGTTCCCAAGGTGGTATGGGACTACCTGAGATTTCTTATGTGATCATTAATTTTTTATTACTAACAGAAACAATCTCTTGATATATTCAGATTCTCAATTGCTTAAAAAACAAATAAAAACCCCAAACCAAAATCCTGACTGTAAGTAGAGTGAACTGTCTTTTATTCCATTCATCTTCTCAGATAATCAAAAGGACAAAGGTAGCAGAGACAGATAAGCTTAAAGACACGGTGGGATTTTCTTCGCTTTGCCCAAATTACAACTGTATAACAGGGGCTGACAAAGATGAAAGTCCCTGAGAGGAGAAAGAGCAAAACCCTCTCCAAGACAAAGCCAGAGTGCATAAACTGGAGAGGAGAAAAATAGCAGTGCAACCAAACTTCATATCTGATGTAGGTGATACTTAAAAAGACAAAAGAAATCATTAAAATAAGAAACATATTTGATAACTAAAGAACAGATGTGGTCATTATCTTCAAAGACCATAAAATTATAGGAAAAAAGAAGAGGGAAGAATTTGAATTCAGAATTAATGTATAAAAGAAGACAGGCATGTTATGTGGGATGGATGAAGGAAGGACAGCAGTGAATGGAGGGATGGAAATAAAAACAATATGAATATCTATAAATACTTCTTTCCCAGTTCATCCATCATGGCTGTCAGTGATCACCCAGCCTTGACAGGCAACAGGGTAGGCTTTGCTACAGGAAGAAGAGAATCAAATCCTTCAGTTAAATGCTCTTCTTGCTGCTGCAATAGCTACAACCCTATTCATTTTATCTCAGAAATTGTTAAATCTTCTAGACAAGAATGAAAATATACTCCTGTGATCCAATTACTATGAATTTTCAGGTGATCAGCCCCCTAAGAATGTTAGCTGGAACAGACCGTAAAGCTGTCAGGTGATCTTTGAATTAGGTGCTATGAAGCAAATGCACAACTGCCTCATTTGCTCTTTGAAGTTTGCTCTCCAAGTACAGTCTTCCTTGGAGGAAAATGCACTGAATACAGAATTGATGTAATAGAGGCACACAGAGCTGTCACCAAGCAGTCTCGTAGGAGAACACAGCAACTTCTTTTGTCCAAGTAGCCGGGGAAAAGGGGCTCCTCAAGCCTTTGTTCGCTGGACACCAGGTGCAATTGCTTTTCCTGCAAGAGCCTCATGCTGGAAATGCATGCAACAAATGGGAGAGGGACACTGTGCAGTTAAGCTGCTCCTAACTGGTGCAGGTGCCCAGAACTTCTGAGTTAAGTCTCCGGACAGTGTCAGTCTTGACCAGCCATGGTAGACTATATCCGTTCGTATCCTACTTGGTGATGTGTGGGTTATTCTACTGAACAGACCTGACTGGATGGGAACACTACATTAAGCTGCTTTTCATCAATACATAGCACAATCACAGAACCTATTTTTTTCCAGCCCCTTAAAACAAAATCTACTACGTGAATTGGTGTTTGCCTAGGTAAATAATACAATGGCAGGAAGGGAAGGCTTGCAAAGTGCTATGACATTTCCTGACTGCTTTATTAATTCCAAGTTAAGCACACGCTTAAGTGCTTCGCAGAAGTGGGGTCAGTGGCACTGACAATTTGCAACACTGAACCTTGTGGCAGTGATGCATAAAGGTTGAGGCACAAGACTCCCCCCAGCCCCCCTCCCCCTTAAGCGGTGGAGTGCTGCATGCTAGCGATGCTTTCCTCATGGCAGTCCCTCCTCTCTCAGTGCTTCTGCTTGGCAGTAAGGATCACTGTTATGTAGGATGTGTTGTTTTTTGAATTACTTGCAAAACAGAGGTTGTGACGATGTCTGGTCATTAAGAATCCCCAGGCGCTCTTTGCTAGCGGAGTGACAACTTTAGTACCCTGGCCAAAGTCCAAGAAAGGATATAAATTCTACCTAGTCTACCTTAAATTCCCTTAGCGTGTCAGTTAGACACTGTATTCCTTGCTTCTTAGCCCCAGAATGAGATTTAGGATTGCTGCTACAAAATGGCTACACCAGAAATGCCTCCTCTCTGACTCTCGCATTTGGAGAGCCTTCTGGATTAACAGCACTGTATGACCAGAAAGCATCATTGAATTAATTGATTAATTGGCTTATTACTGCATACTCATGTTTTTCACTCTTCACACTTTCTGGAGAATGTTGAGTAATTTTTCTTGTTCGTTTCCAAGGGATTTATTAAAACACAGTCAAGAATACGCCACCAAGGAGAGAGGGAGGGAAAAGATCCTCCCCAGCTATAAGCTATTCTGACTGGTACCAATGTAGCATATAATTGAATATTATTTCCATACTTTCCAGCCAAATGTAGCCATCTATAAGAAATACGAGCATCTCTTAAGAGTTTAGATTGCTCTTGAATGTAAAAGAATTTATTTCTCATAGATAGTTTTCAAACTGGGAGGAATATTATTGTTAAATTATATTTTAATAGCTAGTTTGTTGTTTCTGTTTCTGAAGCCATCATAAAGCATCCATAAAGTGGTATTTCTCTTGCATTTTACATGACTCCAGGGCTTGCTGTTCTCGCCTGTCAGGTCTTTTCAAATCACTTAACGTTTACTGGAACAATTCTACACTGCAAGATTTGCTGCTCATCCAGCGTGGTGTTTGTATCACAGCTGCTACACCATTGCCATCTCAATAAGAGGAAGCATTTCTCACCACTTCGTTAGTACATAGCAGCATGAAAATAATAATTTCCTTTGAAAATAAAATCCACAAACCTTTCATCTGGAAAAAATCAAGCAAGGAGTAATCTTGGTTTTATCTGGAAATATTTGTGGTCATTAAGGTAAACTTGCAACCCGTAGTTAATTTAATAAAAATGTAGCATAATTGTCCTGGGCTGTGATATTATTGAACGTTTTTTTTTTTTTTCCTTCAAGAGTAGATTAGAATATTCAGACATATTGAATAATGAAAGAGTTGAGTATTAAGGACATATAATGGAAAGCTTTCAGCGTCATGCCTGGCAGGGCATTATCCAGCCCATTATAAATAGTGAAGAAAATATATAAAGAGAGTTCTTTATTATCATTCAATCATAACAGTAATTCTGACGTACTGACACATTATTTATTTTGTTGTTCATTGCTCACATGGCAATTTGCAGACACCAGAATCCACATAAACAAGAGGAAAGCATAATGTTTCAATCACGTCTTATGAAAAAACAGTTTTAAGGGCAGTAGCATTTTCAGGCTTTGCAGTAGATCGTAGTAATTTATTCCTTATTAATTGGAGGGTAAGAGTTTTTACAAAACTCATAAACTGACCATCCTTACTTATACAGACTAACATTTCACCCCCAGACCTATCTCCCTTAGTCCAACAAACCAGATTAAAACTCTTCTTTCCTTTTTACTAATAATAAATACTTTGCTTTAGTATTACAGATTAGGGAGAAGATTTAGTGCCCCTATCTTACACGGTACGGCAATTAACTCTTCTAGTTGTATTTTTTAGCATTCTCAGAATTCTCTTTACTTGCCTGGAGATATCTGTGCAGGGAAACCATTGAAAGCCATCATCCTTGAAGTGTTTGAAAGCTATATTCTTCCCTGATACTTTTCACTGCAACTCCCAAGGTGTAACATAGTAAGAAAGGTGTTCAGGAAAATGTGTGCTAATGTCACAGCTCAGAAGAAACAAAATTAATACAGGAAACCTCTGCCTGAGTTTCCCTTCTTGATCCAGTTATATTCACCTCATTGTATATTTAATTTGAAATGCATATCTAATTAAAAGTTAATACATCATTAAAATGATTTGTAATAAGTATACTCAACTCCATGTGGGCATGATATGCTCATTATCAAGTCTAGCCTGCAACTGGAATCCTTCACAATGACGAAAATGATTACTCATAACAACTACCTTTCTGGTGACATTCATTCCGTATATAAACATGATCTAAATGTTTGATTTTTCAATAATTTTAACATTTATGGGGACTTGCTGCTGAATATTTTTTTTTTCTTGGAAGATATCTGTCGTTAAGAGGAGTATTCCTTTAAATGGGTTCGACTGTGTTTTTTCAAGAGAAGAAAATAAGCCTTCTACAGAATTAATGAAGCTGGCTTTTTAGCCTAGGGTAAAAAGCTGGCTAATGAAGTCATTCATAGTGACAGCCCATGATCTGAATTATATGAATTATTGCTTATTAATGGGATTAATTTCTTCTCATGCTGTAATACAAAATTTATGCACTTGTCCAAAATCTAGGTCTATAATCTGAAACAGAAAGAGGGAAGAAAGGCTGTATTAATTATATGTCGTGCCCATGTCTCTGAATGTACATACTCTAATAGAGACTGAATGTAGGTAATTTTATTAAAGAATTACATGAAGTGAAAAGTATAAAATGTGCATGAGAAAGGTAATAGTAAGTTTTGCTCAGCTGAGGCAGTATATCATATTGCATTGCTTTGCTAAGGGCTTCCATTATCTTTATACTCTCTTTCAATATGTAATAAAAAGAAAATTTATTTCTTTCACATAACATAATTCCATACTAGGAGTACACAGTGCATCTGAGGAATAGCTAGAAAAACATAACATTCAAGATCACATAAAACCAAGAACAAATTAAAATAATATTCAACATAGACATTTTCATTTCTTAAACATGATGTTTTGCATTATTGTGATTGTTTTCTATTTTCATTACACATGTGCAGTGAGGACTTTGTCTGGAGCTAGAAACCTGACTGGTCCGTGCCTTAACCAGACACAACAGGAAAATGGGCTCCTATGCCCAGAATTTCTTATGGGATGAAATGGGTAGGAGAAGTGAGGAAAATAGGAGAACTGAGTTTTGATCATTCAGAAGTGCCACATCAGCTTAATATGTTTTGCCTCACTCTTTGTGTATCAAAGGTACTTGCATTCATATGGTTCTGCTTGCCATGATATCTAGGAGCCATATTTAAACGTATTTGAAGGTAATTAAGCCTAGCTCTCCTACATCCTGGCTTTGTGTTCCCACAACTTTGTTTTACACAGAAGAGCCCTACAAACCAATGCACTACTGCAAAATAGAATATTTCTTCTTTTGCTATAGGGAACTTGACAGCAGTAACTGTCCCGTGATCCTGATTGCACATGGGAGTATCTAGTCTATTGAGAACTTTCTTCCACTTTTCCAGAGCTGCTAGGACTGTCAATATTACTTCAGTAGTTTCTCTGTGTGATTTCTAATTCCTTTCTTAATGGCACATTCTTTGGAGAGCACTGGTACCAATGGTAATGATATTTTTCTACATATGATCATGGGGTCTTAACAAAAATGATCTTTGGTCTTGCACCACTACAATCCAGTTTCAAAATTAATCCCACAGGGATCATCTTATCATCATCTTATTTTCTTTTAGTGCTGCTTCCCACCCCTGACTCTGGAGGCAGTGAGTGGTCCTACCCACATAGATCCCAGAGAGAGAATAAACCAGTGTTCATTGCCTTACAGTTTCCTTGATACCCTTGATCTTAGGTCAGAATAGTCAGTTCTGTCATTACTATGTATTAACTTTTTTGTTGCTGTTGGGTTTGGGTTTTTGTTTCATTTTTGTATATTTTTAATTACTGGTATTGAGGACTCATTTTGTTTGGCACTGCACAAATAAAACAAATTAGTCATTTTAAATTTTAAATTTCTTTAATTTCTTTAATTTTTAAAAAATACTTTTAATTTTAAAAGGATTTTCTGCATAATTACAAAAGACATACAAAATCTGAGCAGGCAGAGTAACATACATGTGTTGGTCTACACGCATCATAGCAGTGCTATACTTGTGATTAAAAGGGGACGTTTTCTTACTCTACATTTTATATTCGCTATTTACATTGCATGTCCCATAGAAAGGTGGCAAATGGGAAGCAGAGATGTGGCTATTTAACAAGATAGGCCCAAATAAAGTGGTTGAAGGTAAAAGTGTTGGACAGTTTGAAGAGAAACAGAGAGGGCATCTGGGTAAGACTGAAAAGCAGAAACAATTAACCTAGGTACAAATAATGGCAAAGGAAAAAGAATAGATTACCTTTTTGGATGCATGATGTTACATGCAGATGAATGAAACAACCCTTTTTTTTTGAATGTATGTTTCTATGTTATTCTTTAGGAAGACTCTATTACCCTTTTTGGAAATATTCCTACAGCACGTCCTGGGAGCCTCTCTGGGGAGCACTCCTTGTGTAGCCCAGGAGCCACAGCATTTCTCAAGAGCATAGGACATGCTGGACTATGCCTTTGCCACTTCATTTTTCAGATTTAAATAAACTATTAGAGATTTGGAAGTAATTTCTTTCTTCTTAACATTTTGGAAATACTGTATATTGGGTAAAGAAAGTATTTTTGATATCAAAGTTACAGAAGAGCTTTGATTTTTGTTGTTTCTAGATTTTCTGTTCAGGTTGTTGTACCTGTTTCCAAGTGCCTATTTCCCTGTGTAGCTAATGAGACTGGCTGAAGTCCATGAAAGGGCACTCTTTAACCCCTTATTTAATTTCATCTCTGTCAGCTGCTTGCCTCTTTTTCACATCCTTGCTGCTGTTTTGGTTGTGTGTGGGACTTTGAGACACATCACTGAAGCCAATGCATTCCTCGACAGCCAGCAGTTGGCAGTGAGAAGGGATTGTGCTAATTGAGGTGCCTAGCCAAGGCAACAAGCTTGGCTTTAGAGCTCTGTAGCTTTGCTCTGTAGCTTACAGGTGAATCAGTATTTCTGGGAAGTACCTCATGACCACAGCAAAGAAATCATTAGAGGGTAGGGAGGGGCAAAAAACTGTCATAGTCGTTGATTGTAATTAGTATTATAATTGACTCTGCACCAAATACATTTAGTTCATATTTCACATTCTATTTGCAGTTCCTACTTTTCCTGCTTCTCTCATTGCTGGGTATCAAGCACTAGGAAAAAAAATACACTCTTGGGATTAGGTGTGTTATACATATATGCCTGCCTTTAAAGATCATGCCATTTGACATCAGAAAAGGCTTTTTTGAGTTAATAAGTATCTTTCAGAGTAGTAACACTTTTGAGTTTTATTAGTCAGAAAGAATTAGTTTCAAAGCTTGAACCACTGTGAAAATCCTCAGTTGACTGCAGCTACTAAAATTTCCATGAAATAGTTTTATTGCTAACACAGACTTTTCATTGTCTGGGCAGAAGTGACTGAATAAAATACGACTGTGGACTCTTTGGGGAAGAACGATGAGATAAATGTAGGTAAACCTAATAAACAGCTTTCTTCCAACAAACTGGCTTAAATTCCTACCAAAACTTGTTGTTTTTAGGGACTAAAGTAAGTGTGGTCAACTTTCTTGCAGTTTTATAAAACTACACCCCAAAAACCTTCACCCAGCAGCCAACCAGCCAGATTAAACACATCAGCAAACAGAGCAGAAATGTTGAGAAGGGCTCACTGGCAAGATAAGTGCTTTTGACCACTGTCCTGTCTCCTTTGGGAAACAGCATTGAACCGGACCTGAAACTGCCAGGACAAACCACTGATGTTGCCATAGCCTTCTGTATCCCCACGAGAAGTCTTGACTACCTGGCATCTCAGTGCCAAAGCAACCCCTCTTCCACACATGACGCAGGTTCTGCCTTTGTGCCATGGCTTTTCCAGCCACTTTGAGTTTGAATTTAGAAATGAAAGACTTTTTACTTGAAGAGCAATTGCAAAGAAGAAGAAATTCAGATTATTCACACATTCCCATCATTCTGGCTCAGGCACACAAGAGAGCTATCAAAACAGTCTTCCAACTATCCTTCAATTATCATAGAATGATAGAATGGTTTGGATTGGGAGGGACCTTAAAGATCATAAAGTTCCAACCCCCCTGCCATGGGCAGGGACACCTCCCACTAGACCAGGCTGCTCAAAGTCCCAATTAACGTGTCAAATACCTTCATCAGCAAAACCAAGAGAAACTCCTAGCATAAGATATTAATGCCATTCTCATTCCTACCAGCTGAAGATCAAACCACCCTTATGTGAACATCAGGTAGATGCCAAACACTCAACCTGCACTTGCCCTTTTTGCACGTGGAAAAGTTTCCACATTTTTTGTGGAAAGCTTCCAGAGGGCTGTGTTGAAAATTTGATTCACCTTGAAGAGAAGCTAGAAAACATTATTCCAACACAGTTTCCTTTAAGAAAAAGACATCAGGTTGAATTACTTAGTTTGGTAGAACAATCTGTAACAATACCATTATTAAAGTTTCATAAAAATGTGTTCCTTTAAACACAGGCTTATATCTGGCTTCCAGAGAGCAATTATAGTAACTATAATGTGACTCTTGTGGTAAAAAGTGACATGCATAAGGCAGTGAAGCTTTTGAATTTTTAAATCAATAAGAGCAGCCACTGAGAATATACTTCAAATTTCACCACCAAGGCATACAGAGACATGTGCTGAGAGCAACTTACACTCTAGTTCCTGTTTCACTTAAGAGGTTTGAATTTTGTACTGGTTCCTAAGTTTTAGTCCGCTGCTGTAAAGAAGCTGCCTCCAGCTTAAAATATGGCAATTGTTCACAGGCTGTGTCATTTTCCTTAGCTTGCTTTATGTCACTGTGGAAAAAATTAGCCCATGGTAAAACATAATCCCTCACTAAACAGTAATCTAATATCATTTGCTTTTTTAGAAGTTAATTAAAGAGCAAGAAGAAAAAAAAATATTTGTAAATAAACTTTGAAGTGAATTTGCTTTACTTCATGCATTTTCTGTGTTTTCCTAAAATGAATGCTAAACTTGGATGATAATGTGACTAAATAATATTAAAGAATGAAGATGGGAAACAGAAACAAATTTCTCTTCTGTGGTATCACACAAAAAAATATGACTTAAGTTTTTGTTCAGTCTATCAAGATACATCAAACATGATTCCTGCCAACAGTTCAACACTACAGCTGAAATTTCAGGTATGAAGGAAATGAAAATTGAAAAAATACTATGGGAACTAAGTCCAAGGACCAAATGAATGCATGCAAAAAATTCCACTATGTATTCAACAAAATTATTGCAACAGTAAAAAAAATCAATATTTGTCACACGCTTTCATTGCTATAAATTATTCACTCAGCAGTATTTTTTCAAAGAATTCTGAAAACAAATACAGCAGCTTTGAACACATATTTCTCTTGTTTGTAGGCCAGTGGATAGCTTCATAACCTTGGTTTTGGCCAGTGTATTTATAATGAACTCCAAGTTTATAATTTTCTTTTTTAGGGGGGTGTGGTTTGGGATTCAAGGAAAACTATTCTATTCATGGAAAAAATCCATTTGTAAAGATGTTATGCCAAAGATTATAAATGCAACTTTAGGAAGTAGGGTATTTGTCCCTTAGGAGATCTGGGTTCAATTTCTGGTTCTCTGGCAATTAACAGGATGGGACTGGTTGAGG
This sequence comes from Thinocorus orbignyianus, assembly GCA_013400375.1. Lineage (NCBI taxonomy): Eukaryota > Metazoa > Chordata > Aves > Ciconiiformes > Thinocoridae > Thinocorus > Thinocorus orbignyianus. Next base: position 693,287 of record VXBW01002927.1, read on the forward strand.
CATGTAGGGGGGCTTTTTAAATAATATCAGAAATAGGATATCTGAATCTTACTGGCAGCCAAAATTTGGGTATATAAGAGTTACAACTCACACCGTATTTAGGTGAGTTGGGAAAATCAATGGCTAAGTCTCAAGTCTAAGTGACAGCTGGGACCCAGGAAATGTGGTGTTGGGTTTTAGACACCACGACTGGCTTTGCCTTCAGAGCTCCCCAGGGCATCTCCCAGGGTTTGACACCAGCATCTTCTTTTAGCAGTCTGGGGCATCTGAAAGTGCACATGGTATGTCTGTGGCATCACAGTGTTTTGCTGGAAAGCAAAACATTCAGTCTAGGTGTGTCTATCCTACTACCATCAAAAGATGATGGAAAACAGGCTATTTTGTGATGGAAACTTGCTTGAGATCTCACTCTTCAACACTGGCTCCACAGTCTGCAAGAACATTTGGGAATAAAAATGCTCCAGACCAGCAGCTCAAATACTCTGGAGAAGCAAAGACTTTTGGAGATGGTGGTGTTCTTTTCATCATTGCCTTAGTTAGTTACCTATTTCCCCAAAACACCTAGAAATGTGTAGGTGGGCTGGCTGTTGTCATAGATCATAGGACAGTATCTGAAGGGAGCCTACAGGAGAGCTGGAGAGGGACTCTTTGTCAGGAAATAGGGTGATAGGACAAGGGGTAACGATTTTAAATTGGAAGAGGGGAGATTTAGATTAGATGTCAGGAAGAAATTCCTTACTGTGAAGGTGGTGAGGCACTTTAACAGGCTGGCCAGAGAAGTTGTGGATGCCCCATTCCTAGAAGTGTTGAAGGCCAGGCTAGATGGGGCTTTGAGCAACCTGCTCTAGCGAGAGGTGTCCCTGCCCATGGCAGGGGGGTTGGAACTTGATGATCTTTAAGGTCCCTTCCAACTCTAACCATTCTATGATTCTATGATATGGTAGCACATCCTTCACCCCTGGGTAGCTCTCAGAAGCTCCTTGACCAGCCAGCTCTGTGGCTCACAGCCTGTCTGAGTTCACCTGTCTACCTAGAAAAACTCTCTTTGGAGTTTTCAATGCAATTTAAAGTAGGAAACTTAAAAATGGAAGTACTATCTTCAGAAGAAAAGCCCCTCTCTAATCATCACTGTGTATAATAAGGTCCTTTACAAGCTCTTCTGCTTTTTGTTGTATAAAACAATTTAATTTTCTTAGAAAAATTCCATCTTCTACTGATTAAAAAATTATAAATAATGAACCTTTTGAAAATTTTTCTCTAATTTCTCTCTCCTAACTTTATCCATAAACATTGTACTTCCTTGTTTTTCTAGTGAGGCAAATTCTCTCTCCATTTTTTTTTTTTTTTGGAATGTATTAGAATAATTAATTAAATTGCAGAGTCTTTGAGACCAAAATAAATGTCTTCTCTGCCTCACTGGGAACTACGCTTGGTCTAGTTCTCCATTTAAAAAGAACAGCATTATTTCTGGCAAAATGGTGCTTAACCATCTCCTTGTGGTTAAAAAAAAAATAAATTAGCAGCTCTGACTAACAATCAAGCAGGCTCTCAGTTTCCAGTGAATAGGTGTCTGCACAACATCTGCCTCATGCTTTATCTACACACTCATACACAGACAGCCTCCTGCTCTTCCAGGAGACACACAACCATGGGGTAAATAGAATTTCAATGACTGGAACCTCCTGCTTCAGGCAACATTATGACAAACTGTTTTCTTCCCCATGCTCACTCAGGAGTTTTAAAGCATTGACAGCAGAATTGAAGTGGCCAGGTTTCTCATCTGCCATCTCCAGCATTTTTTCTATAGCATGATGAAATTTAACAAGTCATTCCACATAGAGGATTATGCTTGGTAGGTATGTGTTGCAAGTGGCATTTTGTTTGTGTATCTTCAGTGCAGGGTTTAGGGGAGGTGTTCACAAGGGGGTCTGGGTAACCACAGTACTAGTGTCACAATCTTCCCTGGCAAAAATTTCAACTCTGTTAACTAACTTTCTACCTAAGTATGCTAAAAATTCAGGACCGTGGGTTGTTCCACTGAGAGATACAGGGAATCGAGGGAGTTGGTTTTATGCTCAGAAGTAGATTTTGGCCAAAATCCTGTGAATCTTTTCAACATCTTTCCCAGAAAGTTGTGACACATAATCCACATCACAATCTGCATGTACTTGGGAAGCACTGTTACCCTTCCCATCACCACACAACTCAACAATCATATTCCATTGAGTAGGGAAGAAAAAGACACAGAAAACGTGACATAAGTGTACACACACCCAATACTGAGCACAGGTTAAAGGCACAAAATCAAGCTTTCTCTCTGATCCCCAAAATACCTGGTGAGGAGTTTCAGCACTCAGTCTGTTGATATCTGGAGTTCACAGTAGCAGCTCCCAAGGTACTGTCTGTGACAAAGGAACTAGCTAAGAAAAAACACTTTTGCTCTGTCAACATCTCAGAAAAAGACAACTATGCAGGGATATCTGTTTAGGCTACAGTTCTGCTTATTTAAGAATTTGATTTCAACTAATCTGGTTGCAGGCCACCTGGAAGGTATCAGCCTGGGCTCATTCATTCCAGCCCCACTAAGCCTTCCTTTCAGCAGGTGCCTTTCGAAGCTGCAAATTGGCCTGAATTAATCTGAGCAGGAAGTTCGTGCTGAGGGAAGAGCTGCTCTTCTCCAAGTTCTTTAGAATAAGCTGTCTCTGTCCCCTAATAAAGCAAAGTTGTTTAGAGCTGATAAAATGAATAATCACCACCAGAAAGTCCTTCCTGTTCTGCCAGGCCCTGGCCAAGACAGGGAATCAATACAAATGTTGTTCATAAGGTAGCATTATGTGTTTTTTCAAATAAATTAAATGTGTCTTAAAGCCCATGTTCTTCCATGAAATTTCTCATATTCATAATTTCCAACAACATAGGTCAGTAGAAACACATTTCTTTTGATCAGAGAACATATATTTGGTTTCAAGTATTCAGTGTCCTACTTGTGCTGGAATGTTCTGTAGAGTGTATGAAACTTAAGATGTTTTTTGCATTTTGGAATATCCTCTGTTTTATATCACTGAGTATCACGCTCAAAGAGTCTGATAGTTACCTTTTTTCCATAATCAGTACCCTGTGTTGGTTTTGTAGATGTCCTTTTACAGAGAGGTACCATTCTTTCCACACTTAAGCTTTCATTCAACTCCTATTAAAAGATCATAAACACTTGGGCTGGCAAGCTCTTAATTATTTTTAAATCTGGAGGGAAAAAAGTCTGTTTCTATACAATTGAGGAATATATCTGCCAAATGGTTTTTCTGAGGAAAAAGTCTCAAGAGTTTTCATTTTCAGTTGGTCTGCTGTCCTGATACTGCACTTAAGAAAACGCACAGGTATTTAGGCTACAGTATCATCTAATGAGAAGAATAGAGGGATTAAGTGGATTCACTCTGGACTTTTGGGGTGCCACTGATGCTTATTTCGATAGAATGTATCATCTGTGAGCAGAGAGTGAGGATTCCATGGGGACTGAGCTGTTCTTACTCCTGTTTTCATAGGAACTGCATGTGTAAAGCCCTAGCCAGGATAGAAGCCTCAGACAGGGTGGGTTGAAGGAGGACGGAGCCAGACTTTTCAACAGTTCCCAGTGACAGGACAAGGGGCAACGGGCACAAGCTGGTACATAGGAAGTTTTATTCAAATATGAGGAAAAACTCTTTACGCTGAGGGTGACAGAGCAGTGGAACAGGCTGCTCAGGGAGGTTGTGGAGTCCCCTTATCTGGAGACCTTCAACACCTGCCTGGATGCAGTCCTAAGTACTGTGCTCTAGGCAATCCTGCTTTAGCAGGGGAGTTGGACTAGGTGATCTCTAGAGGTCTCCCAATTCTGACAATTCTGTGATTCCATGACATTAAAGATCTCCCATATGCACACATTTTGAGACATTAAAAATAACTCTTCATGATTAAACACACAGATAGCTTTCTGTCACTTTAGAGTGTTTTCAGATAACACGTGATTTAGATGGGTCGTTCATTTTTTGAATTTTCCCATTAATGTTATCCCTGAACACTCGGTTCTCACTCAGTCAACATTACCACTGACAGCAATGCCAGGTAGGGCTGCAGGGCAAGGACCAATAGCTAGGATCTTAGTACAAGACAAATTCATTAGACAAACTAAATAATTTAGGCACATTTGAAAAGCAAATGAATGTAGAGGTGTTCCCTTATGATTATTGTTCACATAGATTTTTCTTTAAGAGGAAAAACATAAATTAATAAAGGCCAGAATGTCTTTAATGACAATATTAGCAGCTGCCCTGTGGCTATTAAGACATGCACTCATTGTAAACTATATTGATTTTTCCATTGGATAAAATTCTCTGGTTAAATTGTTATTTGAAGTTATAATCCAGACTGGCTGTGTTGGTCATTATCGTTATAAAATGTGGTCAGAAAGTTTTTCATTGACTCTCTGACCGCATGTTTTCAGAAAGATCCCTTAACACCATCAGGGAGAGTCAGATGTGTGATAGTCACTGTTCTTGTGAAGGTGATGATACTATTGATTAACAGAATGAGTTACAGGGTCTTTAAAAGAATATACAAATTCTGTGAATTATACCACATGTATTCATGACAAAATAAATGACCCAATCCTTCAAAACTTATTGTGCTTCCGGATGCCACCATTACCACCACTTTCTGCCAAAAGACTCTTTCCTAAAGAAAGATTCTTAAAGACTGCTTACTGAGAAAATTCCAAACCTTGACAGGGCAGGGGACACGAATTTACGGGATTTTTATTGTATTGAGGGACCATTTCAGAGATTGGTGGCAGCTACTGAATTTCTATCAAAGATCATCACGAACCCAACTTGTATGTGTTTGTGGCTTTCAGTCAGTTGTTTTCCTCTGTGTTTCATTAACAAGGAGTAATCTTGCCCTAGCAAGACTTGATTAGAGGGGAGCTACCAAACTGGTGAGGGGTCTATAGAACAAGTCATATGAGGAGAGGCTGAGGGAACTGGGCATATTGATTTTGGAGAAGAGAAGGCAGAGGGGAGACATCATTGCCCTCTAAGACTACCTGAAAGGAGGTTGTAGAGAAGTGGGGGTTGGCCTCTTTTCCCAAGTGAATAATGACAAGACCCGAGGAAATGGTCTGAAATTGCGACAGGGGAGGTTTAAATTCGATTTTAGGAAGGCTTTTTTTTTTACTGAAGGAGTGATCAGGCACTGCAACAGCCTGGCTAGGGAAGGGGTTGAGTCACCATTCCAGGAGGTATTTAAGAAATGTCTAGATGTGGCACTTCAGGGTGTGCTCTAGAGGCCGAGGTAGTGGGGTTGGACTCAATGATCTTGGAGGTCCTTTCCAACCATGATGATTCTGTGATTCTGTGGCATTCCTATAAAAGAGGCTCCTCCCTGACCAGCAGATGAAATATTTTATCTTAGAACTACTAGTCCTTTGCTTCATGCACTGTGAGAATTTACTGCATTCGCAATTTAAATCCCTGACCCAGTGAACATTCAGATAAGTAGTTCCACAGAGTTCAGCCAAAATCCTCATATATCTACATAAATAGTTTGACCTTTTATAAGAGGAGAGCTTCAGTCTTGGCAGTTTGCTGCTTTGTTCAGGATGAAATGCTCAGTTAAGACCTACAAGGTTTGTTCTGCCTATCTGTGCCACTGATTTTTTTCTTGAAAGAGTTATATGAAGGATGATATATTTTTAGAGATTTAAAGGTCATACATGGGTGACTGGAACAGCTGTTTATAGGAGATGAGAAAATTAAAGAGAGGATGAAAAATGTGGATGCAAATAGCTGTTTCCTTTTTCTCCATAACCAGCCAATACAGTACAGGAACAAGTTTTCTTATGCTATTTTGAGTCAGAATATTACAAATTATAATGGTTACTCTAAAGTTACCCAAAAATATTGTGTTCAACACCTTTGCCTTTTGTGTGTCACTGTCTGCTACTAACCATAAAGGATCTGACACAGTTTGTGTTTCACTCATCCTGTTTCAAGGACAGACTAGGTCATGTTTAAAGCTTTTTCCCAGTTCAGTATTCTCAGACTGTCTGAGGTCTTTCAATGCTAAAGCAGGAAAGAATCAAAGACCAGAGCTGTGGGAAATAATTTGGCCCAAATGGACTCTATTCATGGGCAACACCCTGTTTCCTGAAATGGTATTTTTACTGTGAGTATTTCATTGCATACCCAATGTTACAACACAGTGGAAGTATGTGGTACACTTTGGGCACAGAATAGTGCCCTGTGGGACCCAAGACACATCTCACAAAGCAACCATTTATTCTTTTGCACAGAAATGCCAAAAGATGCCTGAGATACCATTAAATGCTTAGTCTAAAGTAAAACTTAGAGCTTTAAGCAACCATTCAGTAATGGAGGTGGCATGTTGTGTTTTACAAGAGTTATGTTTTCGTATGAATCATGTGAGGGAGGGCAGAATGCATCATCAAGTCTTCAGAGAAATTCAAAGAACTTTCACTAGGAATATGGGTTTCCTTTTCTGTTGATCTCTGCAACTTAATACTGCTTTTCTTCCTCCTCTCTTTTGGTCTTTGAAGAATGGATGAGAATGTCCAGGACAGGACTGAGAATTTCAGGTGTTCTGGAGCAAGCTCCCAACAGCTTCTATCTTGAGTCACCTTTCAAGAATATAGTCCAATATTGCCTAAATTCCAATTATTCCTTCTTAGGAGCAGAGAAATAATGGGTGGCTCAGTTTAGGGCAAAGGCACCAAGTGGAGTAGTGACTAGTGTTTGTACACAAGCAGCTATGCCCCAACCAACTTATGCACACAACACACCCATGAAGACCAAGTGTAGTAGAAAAATCCTGCCTTGCAGCTTCAGTCTCCTCTTTCTTATTGTCTTCTTGGATCACAGTCATGCAATCTGATTTTTAAAATTATTTAAATATCTACCATTTGAGATGCCTAATTTTTTTAATTTTTTTTTTTTTTTTAATTTAGCCATTAAATCAGGATTCCTTAATCCAAGAAACTTTGGGAGGGTAAATACACAATGTTTTGGTAGGCATGCAAATTAGTAGAGGTCTTATACGTAACAAAAAGGAACAGGAACAGTGAATTTCGATGCTTTTACAGATCTTGCCTACCAGGAGGATAAGTGAGAATTAATTTATAAAGGAAGCCAGGAAGAGTTGCTTAGGAGTTTGCTGAACAGAGATGTCTTTTTTGATAAATTCTTCATGTCAAATGCCGACAAGCTTAAAAAAGGAAAGAGTGCGGTAATTGTGATATCCTGTTCAGGTTACACTACCCTCAGGGAAACTTCTACTAATGACTGAATTAATTAACAAGAAATTGTTTTACGTGTTACAGATTTTAAACCGACCCCTTGCCCCAATTTCCCTGTCTGCTTATTTTTGCACCAGTGTGAACAAAGAAGCCATTTGCCAATGCTTTGCTAACTCGCTAAGCATTTACGTGTAATACTGTGGAACGCAGGGCTGTGTGTATTACAGCTGGGAGCAATGTCTCGTTGTATCAGATACTCTGCAATCATTGTGTGGAAAAGTGTAAAACAAGTACCTTCAGAATCCATGATAACAGTTTTAGGCATTAGATTCACTTCTTTCTAAGCTTGTCTACAAGATTTGTGCTGTGGCACTGTGGGAACAGATATGAAGAGATAAACTCGGTGCTGCAGCTTCCTATTTAACTTCATACTTTTAGAATACCTTGGAAATGTGGTCACTGGTGCATAATTTATATCACAGATTTTTTTTGTTGTTGTTTCACTTAAGTATCTTCTGGGTACGTCTCTTGAGCAGATGAATGTCATGGGGGGGCAACTTTTTCCTGTAATTCTTATTCCTTTGGGATGATATGATTATCCTTTCATGCTAAAATTGTTTTACTTTCACAGCTATTTATGGGTGGGTACTGCTACTACCTGGACTATAAAAATGGACTGAGCAAAAGTACTACATAATTTATGCATAAGGTAGTGCAGTTTTGTTGGAAAGGGTTTGAGTTGAATAAGCAACCCTGTTTTTAACAGGATTATGAGACAGATGGGGTAGATACAGATAAGGCTGCACAATGCATCTTCAGTCTCTCTTTAGCAAACAGAAAGACAGCTCCTTTTCAGCTTACAGTTGCAGGCACAGTTTGTTCTATTTTGAAAGAATGCAAGAAATATTTTCTTGATTTTTATCTGCTTTTAATTAAGCTGCTTCTACAAAGAAAGCTTTCGTTATGTTTTTCAAGCAAAACAACAAAAAATGCTCTTCATTCAGATACAGACTTGTCTCGAGTGAGGGCAGCTAAACTAATGTGATTTCTAGTTATCTCTGCCTCTGATATTGGCAGCACTAAATGTTTTTGCACTTCTAAGATTTTGCATAAAATAAATTATACGAAATTCTGTTTGGCAATTTTTATAGGCAAAGTGATATATATTAGCTTCCTTCCTCAAGGCTGTGTCACGACAGTGAGATATTGCCTCTTTGTGCCTATACAGATGAACGTGTGCAGATGCACACCTATGCATTCACCATGTCTCTCAAATTATTACCTGGTCCACGTATGAGGAGAAATCCCTAAAATTAGCTCTACCTGCTACCACCTCATATATCCAAAGGCTGATTTGGAAATGAGTAACTCTGACAGCTTGTTTGCTTTTCAGCCATCACAACTTCTTGCAGTTCTTTGCTCAAGGGTCTACATTGTTCCTGCCATGGACTCAGGCACCGCTAGTCTCGTCATCTACTTCAATGTCTTCGTGACATAGAAAAATATCAACACCCCACATGGAAAAATACTAGTCCTCACTCCCCCGTTACCTGTTAGAAACTGGAAAAGAGGGTGAATCTTAAAGTAAAATCTTGGCCCCCACTGAAATCAACAATGAGCTCCACTTTGGCTTCACTGGCTAGAGTTTCAGTCCAGGTTTGTATGTTTTCATTTCTTTTGGAGGCAGAAAATTGGGCTGAAGTATATTTACAGAAGTTATACTTCAATAACTTTTATTTCCCCCTTCCTGTATATGAATGCAGGTATTTCTCTTACCAGAAGATCAATGACACAAGTACATAAATTGCTGTACAGGTGATTCTTTCAGAACATCCCAAAACTGAGATCTAGTCCCTTGAGAGAATTTGTATTCATTGTACTGAAAGAATCCTTCTGGGAAAGGTAAAACCTTATACATAAAATCCCCTCTTCAGTCTTACCAATGGGTACGATTTTGTAGGTTTGATAGGTTTGAGTGTTTCGCTGCTTAGATCATTTGATGGCCTCAGTTTCATGGAAAAAAATATGGTTTAGTTGATGCAGAAGAAACATTTTGCTTCAGTACTAACATCTAAAAATGTATTTTTTGAATCTGTGTGAGTTTTGTAACATTAATACATTTTGTGCATAGCTGTTTATACTTACAGATTATATATATTGTTCTTACGTAAACAAAACATTTCAAAAGGGTAGAGTATCTTAGGTCTTATGTGTTTGGTCTAGAATGAGAAATACGTTTTTACAATGCAAGTCTGCATTTTGAATTGTGACATTTAAACAATTGCAAAAATTTGGATGGACTCTGAGACACCAGCTTTTTAGCCAAATGATGACACCGCACATCAGCTGAGCCCTTGTAAAAGTTTGTATGCATGTTTAGCAAGTGTAAGACAAAAGGACATTGTCATCTGTCTATTTCCAATGGTTTGAAATATTATTGCACTTCTACCACAAATTTATACCCTTCAGCTGGAAAATACTGTCCATCAACCACAACTTGATATTTCAATAAAAAGTAAAACTGTTAGCTTATACCATAAAATATGACTTATTTGAATTTAAATATTCTACTAAAAGACTGTTTTTTTTTCTGGTACTTATTTAATAAGAGCAGTTTAAGACCAAGGCTAAAAAGGAGACTAAATTATTGCAGAGTAATTCCCCTTAGGCTTCTGAACACACTGTGATCTGGACTAAAACTTATTCTGAGCTAGAGTATCTATACACGCACACCAGAGAGCTTTCCTGGGACAATCTCTTCCGCTTGAGTGACTCCAGTTAATTACTTTGTACTGATGAGTCTTGAAAGTCAGTTCTGCCTTTAGCATTGAAACATTCTCAGAAATACTATTAATTTTCTTGAAACAACTTTACCATGAAATGGCACATTAGAAGGAACAGTTGGGATTGTGAAGCATTACTTTGTGTTGTAAAAACCTTCCATCTCTTGGCTGTTGGCATAATACATACAATACCAGACCATCCCACAGCCAGTACTAAAAGTATCCTGATTTTGCAGCAGAGATGGTTTTGGTCCCATGTTTGCTGTTACAGATGTTTGTCCAAAAAAGGCCCCCATGTTGCTCACAGTGACGTATGTTGTTTTTACCCATAAGCAATGTTATTGAACTCTTGAGGACTTGCCTAAGTAAAATGCATGTGCAAGTTGTTTGCTGATCTGGGGCCAAAGCATGCAAACACATCACTCTGTGCGCAATTTAGACAGTCTGGAGATGCAAAGGGATGTATGTTCTGGTGTCTTACTGGACCATATGCTGCATCTCTCTCTGAGGCGTCTCCCTCATTGCTGGGGAGTCTTGCTAAACTAATATGGGGCAGCAGTGATATTAACAAAACAACAGCTATTTCTTTGCTCACAAGACTTCTGGCTGTGATCCTCAAGAGTTAATGGAAATTGGCAAAAACAAGTATGTCCCACTAAAGGCAGCTCATGGCATTAAACAATTATGCAAGAATTTTTCATTGGAAGCGATGAGGGATGATGACATTGCTCGTAATATTTGACCTTCCCAGTTTCAACTGCTCAATACCTCTTACTGTACACAGAAATTGCCAAAATCCCACCTAATGAGCTGAAAAATGATACATGACAGATCTGATGGCTAACTGCAGCTAGAAGAAGAAAGACTGCTACAGAACAAAAATTCCCAATCTCGCTCCTATTTCTGTATTTTTTTCCAATTATATGGAGTGTTTAAATATATAATTTGAAGGCACAGATAATTACAAACTTCATTCAAAGCAAACTGAAGGCAGGCAAAGTTCTGTTGTTTTTAATGTCTTTTTGGCTCAAATCTGCAGCGTGTTTGCAAAGTTATTGTGTACTCATAGGATTTCAGGGCTTTTTCTTTTCTGGAAAAGCTGGTTTGGTCTTATTCCAAGGGGCACTGTTTCATTTCCCTTTATTCCTGGGAGATTTACACCCAGTTAACTCTTTTGACTTCAAGGAAAGGGAATGGTTCCTGAATTAAACTGAAATAAGAATATTACTAAGAATAAGAGGATCATGAGTGCAGCCTGCTGTACCACTAAGTCAATGTGTAAGAATCACAGTGTGTTTGTAAACAATGTATTTGGCCTTTTTCCCTCCCACATTATTTAAGTTTCCTCTTAAAAGGCCACCACTAAAACTGCTCTAATTACTCCAGCAGTAGAAAATAATTTTCAGCAGCTCCAGTACTGTTTCAGTCAGAGAAAACTCATGTCCCAACTTAGATAAGAAACAGTGGAGATGAACAAGTGAAGCTTTAAGTATTGGTTGATTTTTCTATGCAGCCCCATAGCCTCATGTAGCAGAGGTCCGGGAATCTCTCACTTCAAATGACATTGATCTGAAAGAATACATCACCAAAGGAATGAAATTGAAGGCTCTTATGAATTTGTTTCTATAGTGTACTCCTCCTATTGTAACCAGTGATATAATATAGGAATTTGACTTAAACTCTGCAAACCATGTGCATCCTCCGGATAAATAGCATCAGATTAGGTTTAACAAATTAATGGTATGCATATAGCCCTGGGAAAGAGTCTTAGTTTCTCTATTCTTCATCATTTGTGTTCTTAAACAAGTTTATTATGTCATATTTTCCCCTTCTGCTTTCTTATTTTGTTGACATACAATATTTTGGAGAGAGTTTTTGATGCACTGTCACATTTTCACGGGAAAAGCAGGTACTATCGCATATGGTAAATGTTGAATAGCTTAATGGGATTTTTGTAGGGAGTGAAAATACTGTGTGTCTTTGGGGTAAGGGTAGACATATGATGTTTTATCCTACAGTATCTGAAGTCAAAGGCTTGGCCAGTCAGGAGCAAAAAGTGTGTCATCTTCAACAGTCTAGTATAGCATGCTATTGAAAGAGTGTATCTGTACCTTTTTCCATGGGACACATAATTAAATGTCTCCATTCTCTCTGATGAAGGAAAACAAGAGGAAATAAAAAATAAATACATGACTCAGCAGGTTACAGATGAGCCCAAAAGTGTTGGTCTTGATCCTGACTTTTGAAACGTAAAACTTTTTAGGTATACAAAACAAAAAAGCATAACTTTACAAGAGTAACTTTATTTTTTAATGTTAAGCTGCATCCAGATAGCCTTTGGATTCTTACACAAGAAATAGTGTTTTCAAATTATATACCAGTTGAGCCAAATTAAGAGATGAGATTAAATCTCTTTGTGACCTTATGATCTTTTAGGTTTTCTCAAAGAATGTATGTGATTGAGGCTTAAAATGCCTAAACTGGCATGACATACATAGGGAGGGGCTGAGAAGGTTTCAAAGGCTGAATTTAAGTAGGCTACTTCAAGCTGCTGAAGATAAAAGATGAGGAGGGTTTAGAGTTCAAGTACTGACATCCAACTAAAGGCAACCACATGGTATTTGTGGACTTGAATTTGGCCAAAATGTGTTAAAATCCATATAGAAAACAGTATTTAGACAAATCTTCAAAAACTTACATAGCTCAGTATGTATAACTAAAATGCCTGAGTTATTTATGTGCCAAAGTATGCTGGGTGAGCATAGGATATGAGCTTCACAAAATGTTTCTTGTAGATTTTTCAGTTGCTATGGCTCTAATCTTACTGTGTTTAAATCATAAAACAGAGCCACTTGGAAAAATACCTGCATATTTCGTGTGGGTTTTTCAGAGCAGAGCTGATGGCTCTTCTAGTAAACAGCACAAAACAGCAGCATTGTTGCTCCAATGCAGGTGAAAAGGGCTCTAAAATCTAGATGCATTTGTGGTACAACATGCCTGCACACATGCGCACATACATACACATGCAAGCACACAAATTTACGCTGCATTTCTGCTGGTTTGGGAAGGAAATCTGCTTTCAAATTGATCAAGAGGGCACACCTAATTAGAAACATTTATCATATGTACACTCACAATTGCTTTTTTGTTTTCGCTCTTCATTTGGAATTGTATAAATCACAGGAAAATAAGTATCTCATATCCAAAATGTCCATCTCTTTGTTCTTTTTTATTTGATTGCAGTCAGATGAAAAGCACTGCTTTGAAATAGAGGCAATGGCCAGAGGCCCACTGATTGCCTGTAAACAGAAACAAAAAAGGGGCACTGGTAACATTTAGAATGGTTTATCAGTGATCAAAGCACAGGAGGTGCTGTCTAGACAGCCTAGGTGTGGACTAGCAAATGGCTTTCATTAAGGGTCCTCTACTCTGGTGCCATTGTTTCAGCTCTGCTCTTCTTCAGGCCAATCTGTGATTGATTTCCAGAGAGGTGCCCAAGCGCCTGTGGCAATGGGATAAAGCTTACAGGACTTTGCTTGTTCTGACAAGGCAGAGTAGCTGCCTATCACATTAGCGCAAAATGACACTTCCATTTACTTCCACAGTGCTTTGAAACAAATACTTTCAGCTATAACAATTGCTCTTTGCAGCTTGAGCTCTGGAGCCAACTTCTTGTGTTCCAGAGGGTAAAAGCTTATGAAATAATTTCTGAAGTATCCTATAGCTAAAATGGGTCATATTCTGACCTCTCTGACAACACCATCCTTTCCTCTTCTTGCAAAATCGTGGCTTTTGCTTTAAGGATGCATTTTATTTATAATGTTGCTGAAGTTGTTTTTTAGGACTGGGAAGAACAACTCCTCTTTTTGAACCCATACAAATTCCTGTACGTATCCCACATGTGCTGTGCCTGTCTGTGAGTGTACTTGACATTCATGAACTGGTGTACTAAATCATGAAACTCAGATTATTCAAATGGTCTCATTACAACTCCTAATGTGAAAATGCAGGACTAGGTTAACTTAGAAAAAGGCCTCAATATTCAGCTGGTGTGAATTACCAAATTACTGTAAACTACCAAATTACCAGTGCTCAAGAGCTGCAGATGTGGTCCATGTTGTCTCAGCTTCTCCACTTTGTGCTTGCTTTGTATTGTAGGTGACCCAATTCCGCTTCTCAGCTGTAGCTGCCCCTAGTTAAACGCATAGGGAAAAAGGCAGAGATACCCGGCAATTCTGCCTGTGTTGGTGTCTTCTGTGTTATTTCCTCAGGGTCATTCTTTCATCTTGCAGATCCCACAAGTTCCACCGAGGTTGTGGACCTCTCAATAGTGACAATACAAGGCAAGTCACAGAAGGCTCCTGCTACTGCTAATAGAAGAAATATATGGAGTTCTAAGGCTGAAATCAGCGCTCTGTCACCAGCAGTGAGATGCCAGACAACATCATGAGCTCTACACCAGAACTAGTAGAGCGTGCTTGGGTGGGGAGCTCTGAGCTGAATCACTCCCTCACTCCAAGGCCTCCATGGCCTCCTTAAGTTATTTTAAAGAAGCTAGAAAATATTGAGCAGCAGAAATCTGAAATGCAGGAGTAAGCAGTGCAATTATTTGGGCAGCTGCTGAGTAAATTAAACAACCTGCATTTTTTTCATGTTTTATTCTTTTTTAATATTATGGAACTATTACCATGACTGTTGCTATACAACAAAAGTCTTTGTAAGGCTACATATACTACTTGTAGTAAGACCTCTATTAATATATTGCAGACTAGGGATAATAGAAAGCATTTACTTCTATGAAGCATTTACTTCATAGATAAAATTTTGACCAGTGCTTTGTCTTCAAATGGAATAGGCATTTTTTTTTTTTTATCCTTCTTGAGGAGGATCCTGAAAACAGAAGTTGTAGAAAGTGGCCAGGTGGTAGCAGGTGTCAAAGAGGACATTGAAGAGAAGTGGACTGTAGCTTGAGTGAGACACAAAAGGGTTTCAGGAACTCCAGATGCTGGCTCAGCTAAGCTAGGGTAAAATAACAGGATGGTGATTTTGCTAAGCAATCTCTATCTATGCAATATCAAGGAAAGAGCAAACCAGTGTTAAAGTCACATGCGAAGTCTGTGTGCCATGTATCTGTCTGTCATGTAGCTCGTGTAGTGCTAAGCTATAAACCAAAAGACTCATACCATGGGCCCTGGAAAGAGGGGATGAAGAGTTCCAGGCTCATAACTAACCCACTCTGGATGTAGAGCTGGTATTCAGGTGTCATGTCTCAGGAGAGTGGTCTGACAGCAAACTTGGGGGAGGGATGTGCTTTCCTTGCACTCAGGAGGCTTTGAGGACACATTGGATTCAGTAGATGTAGCCACTGAAATTGTTTCAGCCAACTATCGGTGCAGTCCAATTAAAGGAAATTCCCCAATGATTTTTTTTCCCCTAGCATTTCAGGCTTTTTTTTTTTTTTAATTTACATTTTTAATTACACAAGAGATAAGGTTCAAGAGGAAAATCTTTTGCATTTATCTGAGTTCTGTGGATGGGGCTTTGAGCGACTTGGTCTAGTGGGAGGTGTCCCTGCCCATGGCGGAGGGGTTGGAACTCCATGATCTTTAAGGGCATTTTCAACTCTAGCCATTTTATGATTCTATTATTTTCATGATTGCTTGTGTTTGTGCACAGTGAACATGTGGGTCATTTGCACTTTGGGTATAAATGTATGCACCAAAATAAGATTCTCAAACCATACTGAAGTTTTTTTACTGAAACAATGGTTTGTATTACTGAAATTTCGTGATATGTTATTGCTATTACCTCTCTGGTAAAAGTTTAATTTTATGATTGGCGTTGTTGAAGATTGAGGTTAAGTAAAAGGTTAACCCCCAAATTTTGCAATCCTAACAAAATAGCATGAACCGGGAAAACTGTTAACATTTCTAAGAATGTGTGCCTCTTTCTCACTCCCACTCATTCTCTTTTAACCCATTTCATTTCTAGTCAATTGCAGATACAGATTCACATTGTGTTTAGAGCAAAAAAGTTAGTTAAACATTTTTACAAGTCTGTGTCTAGATTGAGGATGCAGAGGAAAGAAAACTTGAACTGAAGGGAGTCTCCACATTCTTTTGTTGTAAATTTAGGGATTGAAAATGGTTATTTCTTCTGTCTGATTTGCTGGTTTTCTTAACAATTCAGTAGTGAAGGGAGTGTAAGCTGCACTAACTTCAGCATTAACACATTCATGAATTAGTAGTTTTATGCATCATTTTCTCACCATCAGGAATGAAATGTGGGTGATACCACAAAAGCAGTCAGTGAATTAATTTCTAACAGACTTTCACTGGCCCAGTGAAAAATGTGAAGATAACTTTCTTAGAAATGATGTTTCTAACTTTCTTAGAAATTATACTCTGTATTTTGAAAAAAAAAAAAAAAAAGTGCTTATGTAAATATTGCTTCTTATTTAAAGAAGAAACTGTTCTTCCAAGAAATGACTATTTAGAATGATAAAACTGTATGAATGGTAAAATTGCATGGATGCCCCACAAAAAGGCACATTTGTAATATTTTGGTTCCAGTTACCATTCCCTATCATCAGTGTTGTGCCTCATTTAGATTTAGACTGTTTAAATCATAGAATCATAAAATGGTTTGGATTAGAAGTGCTCTTAAAGGTCCTTGAGTGCCAATCCCCCTGCCATGGGCAGGGACACGTCCCACTAGAGCAGGTTGCTCAAAGCCCCATCCAGCCTGGCCTTGAACACTCCCAGGCACGGGACTTCTACAGCTTCTCTGGGCAACCTGTTCCAGTGCCTCACCACCCTCGCAGTAGAGAGTCTAAATCTCTCCTCTTTTGGTTTGAAACCATTAAACCCTCATTCTATCACTACACTCCCTGACAAAGAGTCCCTCTCCAGCTCTCCTGTAGGCCCTCTTTAGGTACTGGAAGGCTGCAATAAGGTCTCCCCAGAGCCTTCTCTTCTCCAGGCTGAATAATCCCAACTCTTTCAGCCTGTCTTGATAGGAGAGGTGCTCCAGCCTTCTGATCACCTTCATGGCACTCTGCTGGACCCATTTCAACAGGTCCATGTCCTTCTTGTGCTAAGGACTCCAGATCTGGACACAGTACTCCAGGTGAGGTCTCTTCAGAGCAGAGTAGAGGGGCAGAATCACCTCCCATGACCTGCTGGCCATGCTTCTTTTGATGCAGCCCAGGGCACAGTTGGCTTTCTGGGCTGCCACTGGACATTACCAACTCAGATTGAGCTTCTCATCAGCCAACACCCCCATGTCCTTCTCCTCAGCACTGCTCTCAATCCATTTTCTGCCCTGTCTGGATTTGTGCCTGGGATTGCCCAGACCCAGGAGCAGGACTTTGCACTTGGTCTGGTTGAACTCCATGACGTTTGCAAGGGCCCACCTCTCAAGCCTGTCCAGGTCACTCTCGATGGCATCCCATCCTTCCAGTGTATTGACTGTGCCACACAGCTTGGTGTTGTCAGCAAACTTGCTGAGGGTGCATTCTATCCCACTGTCCATGTCTCTGACAAAGATGTTAAAAAGCACTGGTCCCAGTACTGACCTCTGAGGAAATGTTTCTAAATGTTCCTGTGCTCAAGTCAACTTTACTATGACTTAGACAGATCTCATTAAAGCCAAAGCTTCCTATTTACGGCAGTAGATCCTGCCTATACTGACCTTTTCAAACATTTCAGACACAGCTTTTTAACAAACACATCTTAATGAAATGCCGTAGATCTTATCCAGTCAACTTCTCCAAGACCACTTGCCAGGCATTTGCTCAGAAATGTCCAACTATGTTTTGCAACAGCAGATTACATGCCTGCAGCTGAGGTTTGACCTGTAGTACAAGCTATGAGTGCAGAGTTCTTCATGCTGTTGCCAAGAGCTGGCTTTGCATCATATCTGGTGTGGTTTTCCTCTGAATTTTGGACAGGTCTTTAACGGTGTTCAATTAGCCCCTTCCTACTTCAGTGGATAGTTTGGTGGCTACATTAGCAGTCCTGCCCCATTTCTGAGCTGTGATCTTACTCAGATCAATCTTTGTCTCTTTCTTTCTTTCTCTCAGTGTCTGTCCTTTGCTTCTTTAGGCCAGAATAAAATATTAAGATGCTCCATCACCCATGTTCTCCAGATCACTTATGATATACTCTCCTCCTTCCCTCAGTCTGGCCTGTTACTGTTCAGGCTGAACTGCTTCATACTGTGTGTAGCCCCTAAGCATATTTAAAACTTAAACAACCACCACAAATCTCATCCCTTTCTTTAGCATCTGGGTGTCTTATGAGACCTGTAGTGAAGTGTTCAGGGTCTCAGCCGCTGTGAGATTCCTTTTGCTGCCGGCAGCTCTCCTAGTCAGCTGGGAATGGCTGATTTAGTCATTTAAGAAATGCTAAGCGAAAAAGTGTGTCATTTTTTCACTTCTGTGCTCACTTCTCAGTGCCACAATTCAAAGGACAGTTCTTGGCCCCAAGACATTACTTATTTTTTAATACAAAGTAACACTCCCAAATGTATGTTTTTCCTGGGTATCCCCTCTGCTTTCTGACTGTCTGGAATTTTTCTTTTAGAAAAACAATGTCACATTGAATCAGAAAGGTCTATTTGAATGTAGTCTCCAACCTCACCCAGTTCCTCTTTCTCTTGGATTCTTTCAGAAAATAAATCTTTCCTTCTTATATGAGATTTGTTTCTTTATCACTCGATGGAGTGCAACTTTCCTTTAGAGTTTTAACAAAACAACATCACCCTCATTCTTTGCATTCCAGAACTTTGGATTTGTTGATTTAACAGTGATTAATTGTGCTAAACATTACCAAACATTGATCTTCACATAAAAAAGCCAAATGCTACATGACGTGAACCAATGAAAAAGTTATAATTTCAGAAAAGGTATTAAAGAAGCCACTCAGACAGGTTTAGTGTTACTAATAATAAAAAAATACACTGGCTGGTTGTTTTTTTTTTTTAATAATACCAGTTACTTACCACATGTTGACTGCTATTAGTATAATACAGCTTTGTTCCAGCCACCTTTTCTGTAAAATAAGTGGTGGTGACTGCAAAACAAAATAATAGTCTTACTCTGATATAAGCCAGATCCTTCAGTGATGTAACTGGAGACAATTAACATCAGCTAAGGATCTGACTCTTTCTTCTTAATTAGGATTCACTTAGAATTCACCTGGAAAATTCTTTAATAACCCTTTCTTCCTAACAAAGAAGCACATTATGGAATTTTAATGGCTCCATTATGTTAACAAAACACAGTGTGATTATAGTGATGATGGGAATTTGGCTGTACTGCTTGAAGAACATCTGGTTTAAAATAAATATGCAAATTTCTTCATATATGTGTTAATCTGTGAAGTCCAAAAGATGCCAGAGTTTAGGGAGACCAAACACTGAAGTGTAGTAATCAAATAGAAGTAGTTGGCAGCAACATAGGTTTACATCACATAGATCTATTCAATGTTGTTGAAAAAGGCACTGGAAGTTATATGCTATACACTGGCGATATATACAAGCACGTCTGTAACAGAGACCTTGATATTTATTCTGATGTAATTTACACTGTGTTAATCCTTATCTAATGTTACTGGTGGAAGTTAATGCAATGTAATCAAAGTCAACGCAGCTATACTGATTTAATCTTGTCTCACACACAAACGGATTGACTTCAATGGTATCGATACTGTTCATCAAAGCGATGAGTTTGAAATCAATCTTCATATTACTAACTCCTTTACTAAGGGAACCATTATTATCATAAGTCATTAGAGTCATTTCTACCCTCAGTAACTTCCTGAAATATCAGTCATACTATTTTTATGCGGCTCTGTGTCAGGAAAAAGTTCATTGTTGTAAATTTGGAAGATTTATTCTACAGCTCTCCAAAATGCAGGCAAAAATATTTTTTCTATGGATTTGTTAAGAGTGAAGTGTCTCCTTTCAAAACAGTGGTGACTGTTGTGACTGTTGTCTGAATTCCTTCTTCCCACCTCTTATTTCATGATGGCCTATAATAATTTACGGAGAGTGTTGGTAAGTAACATCTTTTCAGAAACAAACTTTTCATTGGCAATAATGGTGGAGCTGCCATAAACCAATGTAGCATCCTTCTGAGCTTCTTCCTACTACTGTGGTAGCCCAGTTGAATGCCCTCGGAAAGAGTCATCACTGTTCCTGTGGATTGTCCCCAATGGGATCCATCAGGTAAACCTCTCCAACCTCCGGCAGGGCTGCTGATGATGTCCCAGTCCATCATGCTGAGTTGGTGCTAGGAAGGTAGTTGACAATCGGCAAATTGGTGACCTCTTGATGATGGACACCGCACAGCAAAGCGTAGTAGACAAATGGCATGTGTATAATGATGGGGCTTTGAAGTAGGTGCTCCTGATGGGGATTCTGAATTAGGTGGGCCACCTTCCTCATGGGAAGCCTCACCTATTGTGAACCTGCAGGTGATATCCCTGGTTTGTGTGATTCCCAGTAATAGTCAAGAACCAACAATATATTAAGACATGTTGATATCAAAAAAGGTATTACTTAGTTGTTTGAGGTTATCACTAGGAACTGAGAAACATCTCAGATCCCAGGTTTCCTCTTTGGTCACACATGCATTGATGTTTTTAGTTTGATTGCCTCAAATTAGGTTTCTTCATGAGATGCCTGTTTTTTCAGTAGCTGTTGAGTATCTAGTTGTTCTCTGGGCTATATTATACAGATAGATGCTACTTGCTTTTAAAGAGCAATATTAATTTCCACAACTAATTCAGGAAAATTTTATTGTGCCAGGCCTGAGCTATACTTCAAATGGATTTCTCAGATCCCAAAGAGAACAGAAAAAGGTCAGTCTCCTTTACACTGTCCATGCTAGCATGCAAGCATGTGGTTATATTATATACTACGAAGAGTCATTAGATCTGTTCAGAAAACCCCGTGAGTCAGTCAAAATATCTCCAGATGGGAAATGCAGCTCTGTCTAGCCTACAGCACCATGCTGTGATTTAAAACCATGATGAAGCCCCTTGTGAGTGGGAGCCTATACACTTATTTTAGCCTGTGTACTTAATTTTCCGGATGTTTGCAGTCCCAATGAAATTAAGTTTTCAAGGTCTGAGTTTGTCTTCATTTTTATTTAATGGTTATCAGCTGGCTCCTTTGGGTACTTGACATGATTTACATTATCAGGATTTAGTTCAATAAAATATTTCCGAAGGCTTTCTGTAAAAAGAGTTTATTAAGAGAACTAGAATTTGTACTACTGACAGACATACATGAAGTTGAAAGATAGCATAAGAATGCTTCAGAAGTGTAAACTGACATAAAACCATTCATACTAATGTATCCTTTATTTGTATGGTTGTCTACAATGTTTTTAGCAGTTTTCCTTAGTGAGGTTGAACTGGCTGTTTCTTCAAAGATGTAGCAGTGTTGTCTTCAGTGGAATTATCCAAGGAGAGAGAAACAGTCAATGAATTCTGTAATGCTAAATTTAGTAACAATTTAAAACGTATATTTTTCCGGTAACAACCATGAATTGGTTGTCTTGAAATGCAGACAAATGTTAAGTATTAAAGCACGTTCAGATATGGGGAAATGAGTACATTATGATTTATGCTTCCTTCATTCCTATCACCTTAAATAAGAAAAATGTTAGTTCTCAATTGCCAAATAGCTGTATCTGGTATTTGTTAGATTATGATTAACAATAAGCACTGACAGCTAGCACCTCAGAGCAAGCCAGCTCTTCTCATTATACAGCTGATAATTCAGACAAGATTTAATCAAACAATGAAAATATACAACATTTATATTTGCTACTATGCAGGTCTTCACAGATTGAGGTTTATTTGAACAGATGGGTAACCAAACATAAGAAACACTTCAGCTGATCCCCCAAAACCAGGTGCAAGCCTAACTTTAGTGGGCATCTGTACTTTGGCTGGCAATAGCCTCATAAAGGGCCCCTTCACTTGTTTTTGGCTTTTTTTTTTTCTCTGAAAAGAGTGGGAATAATTTGTGCAGATGGAAAGGATGATAAAAGTATTGTTTCTAGGACCACATTTCTGAGGCAGATCTCTTTCCAAGCCTCTCATCCTCTCATAGAGTGGCTTCTGCAACCCCCACCAAGAGCAGCCAGTCACCTTATCCTTTTGAATTTTGGCTGACACCTGCAATGTATTAATCAGTCAAAATCTGGCCTGCGACATAATGTGTGAGAAAGCAACTTACATTCTATTCAGTGACCATAATGTCTCACTACACTAAACATGCTCATTATAAACAGGCAAACCTATTAAGTTGATATAAAGTAAGAACCATTCCAAATACTTAAAACTAGAATTCCAGCCAAAATTCCCTCAAAATTGGAAATGATTAAGCTATATTCTGTATTTAGTACATATGAACACATGGGCAAATGCAAAGACATTCATACACAAGGAAATGTATGTGCAATTTGGAAGCAAAGCCTGTACTACCCAGTTGTAAAAGGTTAGGAAATGTTGCTATCACAGGGAAAGGTGTTCTGTGTTGTTCCTGGTCCTGTGGGAGCCCTGACCTAGACAAATAAGTATTTTTACATCTTGGTTACACTGTTCTTCCTTTTCCCATAGAATATAAAAATAATCAAATGGAGAGGATTCTGTTGTCTTCTGAGAACAGAATATATAGTGACCAGAATGAGCAACAGCAGAAGCAGGACCAATACTAAGTTCTTGAATTAGTCTTAGCAGCAGTTGCTAAAGGACACAAATGTCTCAAAAAGGAGAAAGTGCCCTGGGCAAATATTCCACTGCCCACACTGGACTTACAATGATGGAAAACAGTAAGTTACAACCCCATTTTTGTATCTCAGAGGGTAGATAAATTTCTGCTGCATTTACTCAAATTCCGGAGTGCTTCCAGGGGTTCCTTCATTGTGTTTCTCATCATGACAGGTCCTCCTGCAGCAGGAGGAGTTGCACAGGAAGGGTCTTATCCAAAGCCTGATCAAAGCATATAAGGAAGTCAACGGGAAAAATTCTGATTTTAATCAGTTAGTAGGAGGCAATAGCAACAGTAACCTACAGAAGCATCACAGAAGATCTCTATTTAAATATAGAACCACACCTCATAAATGCTAACAGCTTATATATTCATTTAATATAACATTTCTGAACCACTCCTGAGGAGACTCTTCTGACTCTTGTTAAGAGACATAGCACTCCCCAGTGAAGAGTAAGAGAAATATGTTCCTATAGATATACATAATTACAAATGGTCTACAGAATAAATAGTAAAGACATTTGAGGACCGAGGCCACGAAGTAAATGGCCTGTGAATGTACCTAAGTATCAGTGACATGCAAGTTGAAAATCCCTGAGCAGCTCTAAAGTATCCCTATGCAGTGTACAGAGGCTTGGTTATAACTAGGCAATGAACTTGTGTGCTGCAATTGCAAGTAGAACATTGCACAGGAATTTGTGCTCCAAAATGGAAGGAATGATGTCACTTAACTCTGTCAAAGCAATATAAGATAAAGATTTAAAGTTTCAGAAATGCTTAGGAGCGCCCAGTCTTGTCAAGGGGAGTAGAGGGCTTGCCGGTCTTCCAGAGTCAGCACTTTCGTAGTCTGTCTCTGGCTGTATCGCAGAGTTCAGCTCCGAGTGAGCTTTCTGTGGCTATGTACTTTACCACCAGCTCTGTCCAATAAAACAGCAGTGAGGATTTTAAAGGAACAATTAACACAAAAAAGTCATTCTGATTAAAGTGGTATAATTTTTTAGCAGTTTTACAAAGAAACCAACAATTTGGCAGTCATGGCCTTATTAGAAACATGAGTTAAAGCTATATTTTATCTTCCAAAAAAGAGCTACCTGCTGTTGTTGGGCTGAGGAAAAAATGAGCAAGAGAGCTAAATGGGTAACTGGTGACTGAAGTATGATGAGGCCAGAACTTTCTCTGACTTATAAATAGCCCAGCCAAAGTCTGGGATGAAGTGTGCTGGGGTCATACAAAGTATTCATGGCCCATGCCAGAATTGCACAATCTCATAATTGCAATAGTTGCTTTCACCCTTTCATTTATTAACTGCAGTATTTTTTGTGCCAAGTTTGTAGTTAAACTCCACATTCTCTGGGAAGCAAATGTGTTGTCTTTATATTCACCAAGGTGTCTGTAACACTTTTGGGAGCCACAATTATTGTAGCATAGCTCTATACATTGCTACAGTAATTGTTTCCCAAAGAGCCTTCTGACACATCACTTCCACTCTACAGTGTTCTCTCCTCTCATTTTTTGTTTTTCTTTTTGTTTTCCTTTTCCATGCAAAAAGAGCAGAACATAATGCCAGATGTATCAAACTGCTGGGTTTACAATCTGTTTAGCAACACAAGCAGCCTCACTGACAATGATCCCAGTGAGAGGAAACATTTCACAATAAAGCCATTAACTGTGATGTGGTCCGAAGTTCCAGATGCATGTCTCTGAAAGCTGACTTTTTTTTTTGCCTACCTGATTTTGTACTGAAAATCCCTGAGAAGTCTGTGCTGCTAAATGCACATTGTGTATCATTTCCATTGGCTCCTGTATTTTGTGTTTATGTACCTATAGTTGGTTCCTGCAAAAGTACTCCTGAACACTTTGGAGAGCATATGGAGCTCATTTGCATGTCTTTCTTAAAGCTGGGGGAAAATCTATTTTGTGAAAACAGACATTTCCTTGTGAAAAATATGTAATTTTTGGTTTCCCTAATAGTATTTTAGGGAGAAGAAAAACATACAGCCTTTCCCACTTCCCCATTCTTTTTATTAACTTTACGTATGTGGCAGAAGAAATGTTCCTCAAAATGTCTTCCATATGATCCATTTCAGCTAATCTTATTCTGAATATCCAGTTAATCTGAATCGTGTCTACTGAGATCTTTAAAGGCCTGATTGCATTAGAGAAATGTGTAGCTGTCTAATATTACATCATTGATCAGATGATACCAAATGATGGTCCACGTCAGTAAGTAGCTGTGAATTACAGGCTTACATACAACCAAGTATTTAATCTACAGACTGTATTTATGTCCACACAGATAACATATACGTATGCTGAAGGTGCTGTTATTTAAATATTCTGGGACCTGATTTTATTTCTGCTATTTCACAACAGTTCTTTGAGTCAACAAATATTGTAATATGTGATTTTAAGGAAACAAAACTGAAAAAAACCCTCTTAAGCATCAAAGCAGTGCAACAGATGCTTAATTGAGGTGGGTTGCAGCCTGTTTCCATGGCTTCCAAGCAAAACTGAGATCTACAGTAGAAGACCTAAAGCTGTCATAATACTGTGATCAAGGAAAGGAGTGTCTTGGGACACTCTCTTGGGAAGAGCCCATGTCTTGGGATACAGCAAGAACAAGACACTTTATTATTTAAGGATGCCACTGATATGATAGAAATTACTTGCAGAATAAGCGCTTCTCAGCATGAACGCATCAGGGTGAATTGTTCAATAGGGAATGGTTTTGTTAGAAAACAAAATTCCAGGAGGACTGCATTTCGTTTTTTTTCCCAATGAGCCTAAGAAAAGATGGCCTAAAATAAGAACAGATTCCAATCATTCTTTGTGATTTTATTGAAAGATAAGAGGAGAAGAAACTAATTTTAAATCATTCAAAGATGATTACAAACATGAATCCATTTTAGGAATAAGATAGTTTTAACAGAATAAGCATTTTAGCTATATTTAGGATTTATGACAGTTTTCTAAACAAAGCTGCCAAGTAAGAATAAAATTTTACTTGGCAAATTTAAGCTATGTTTTGTTCCAAAACACATGGTGTAGAAATTTGGAAAACTCCTTTCATGGTGCTTGAATTCTACCCTTAAATTCCCTTCACCATTGTATCAGCTTAGAGGCACACAGTTTATTTCACCTGAATCTACCAGCTCTTTTCCACAAACCCATCCTGCCAAAACTCTGCTGCTTCTTCTCAGTCCTGCTGTGCCATTCTTGTCTCCTTCTGTCTTTATAAAGGCAGAAAATCAGTATTTTTACAGAAACGAGGCTTGACATCAGTGGGATTACTTCAAACTAATATAATTAGAGATTTTCTTCATCTAGGGGAAATTCTTGCTCCTGGAAAAACCCTGGAAAAAACCTACACACTGTCATATCATTTCTTTAAATTCAACAGTGTACAGAGCTACCAATATTGTTGCGGAGAAGAGGGAATATTTTCTTTATAGGGAAAAAATTTACCCTAATTTTGTCTTCCTATTATATCCTTCAGTAATCAGGGGATGGCTACTAACTGTTTACACTTTCTAACATAATTGCCTACTGTTAATACTAGTTTTTATTGCCATGCTTCAAATTGACATGTAGTCAAGCTCTTTGTGCTTTATGTTGCAATATGCTGTAATTTAATTTTGCCACATTCTGTAAATATCCACTTTACAGAGGTCAAAAAATCTCAGCTTCTAGAAATCTCCTTGTTGCTTCCTTTTGCAAGAAATTAGCTCCAGTTTGCCAAATTAACAGTGCATCATTTAATTCTTGTTTATATTTTTTCTTCTATGATTTGTGAAACTATGCATAATATACAGGATATGAGAAGTAATACATATTGAAATATTATTTATAAATCTGAATAACTTAAGTTTTCTTAAATTCACAGCACATGAAAAAAATCTGAGTTAATTTTTTTTTTTTCCCTGTGCAATAGATGTTAGCTCTCGGCCTAGTGTTAACCACATGGAATTTTTTAAATAAGAAAAAAAAAATCATAGTCATTGTCTTGTATCTAATTCAGTGAATGCCTGGTAACCATCAGACTCCATTGGTGGTGGTATCCTGATATGACTTGGAGCCTTCATAGGAGGTCCTTTGTGACCTCTAAGAACCAATGGCTGGTGATGAGGGGTGGTTGGGGAACACCGAGTTCAGTTTTGGGTGTAGCCACTTACAGTCCAGATATCTCTAGTTGCCAGATGGTTTACTGGGAAGTCATTTTGAACACAGCACTGCCGCTTAACCATCATTTATTTTGGTTATAATTCCCCATTAAAAAAAGCTGTGGCTTTACTTTTTCTCTCAAAAATTATGCTTTTGCTCCTGTAGAAATTAACCAAAATGTCAACAACTTCTGGCCTCCCACAAATTATAATTTCTTTTTTCCATTTAATATTGCAAGAGGCAGCGTCCCAATTCAGTACTGATCATTGTGTTCCCCTGCTGTTTATCGTGCTCAGGTGTTGGTTGTTTCTTGACTTTCACTTCTATTGCAAATTGTTAGGGGCTAAAGCCAGATGCTTGTTCTTTGCTGGCTGCCCAACAGTGTAGTGGCAGAAGACTGTTAAAAGCAATTCTGGTGTGTGTTTATGTGCAAATATCCACTTTGGACAGTTTTTATTCCTGGTAAACATATTTCTGGAAATACTATTTGTCCTCCTGTTTGTATATGCTTTGCAGAAGTGGGATATGACACTAGTGACACGGGTAAGCATGATACAGACATTTATCTACAATGTTACAATGAGGAAAAGAATCTGGCCAAAATTAACATCTTCATTGCAAATTTAATTGATTAAAAAGATGTAAAATATATGTACCATTTGTAACTCTATGTTATTCAGAGAAAGGAAATATAATTAACATTTTCAGTCATTTTTAAAGAACAAAACCTGTATTTTGGCCAGAACCACGACAACTCATTAAATCTTTCTATGATATTGTACTTAGCTACACAGCTCCCATTTGCAGTAACACCATGGTTTCACTGTATGCTTTTGTCCTATTTACTGTAATGAAAGAATTTCTTCATTGTTAAATAATGAAAGCAGAAAACAAAGAAAAAGAAACTGTATATTATGTTTCTGCAAAGAAAAAACACCAGATCTGTTTAAGCAAACTGGTCCTTATGTTATACTGTGAGAATAATGAAGTTGCCATTACAAATATTTGGGGTGTGTGTGCCTGTTTGCGTTTGCAGCCACATCCAAATACAAAGTCTCAGCTTACTCTGTAGAAGGCTGTGGGGATTTTCTTTACTTAAAGGTGAAGTTCCAAACAAAGAAACCTTAAGGGTGCATGCTGCACGCTTAAGTTGTTGCATGGGAACATATCAGACTGTAAATATCGATATTTTCTTTATGGTCCTGCTTTAGCATTTTCTATTATTTTAATTTTGTTTTGGTTCTGTTTAGCAAAATCCCCAGCTTTTCAAGTTTTGTCTGTGCGAGAAGGGAAGGAGCTTTTACACAGCTAATGTTTATTAGTGAACTAATTGACTAGTTCCCTTCTCCAGACTTTAAGTGTTCTCACATTTTACACAATCACTCTGTGTCTAATTTGTCCACTTTCCACATCACTTTCCCAACTTTCGCTGATGAAGTCAATAGGTTGTAAGACCACCATGACTGCCTCTGCCAAGAGCTCGGAATTAGGAGAGCATTGCGTGTTTCAACCTCGATAGCCTGGAGTAACTATTAGTTCTAATTGTTGAATGGTTGAACGCTTTGAAGGACAAACGTATGTCCTAAGGCTGTGGCCCTGATGAATGCAAGGGTTTCTTTCACTTGTCATTAGTAATTGAGGGTAAATTAATATTTACTAAGCAGGGTTTCACAGGAAAGGGAATGCATGAGAAATCTAAGGAAAAAAAAATGCCACAGGAGAAAATGTTGGTTCCTTTAACACTTTGAACTCAGTTGACAGCAATTAAAAAACAGCTAGTGGAAACCTGGGGTAAGCTTAATAATTTTATTACTTTTTCTCCCTTACTATAACAATAATTTTCTCTCCCTTGGTATATAAACTTTATAAACACTTCAGATGCATAATACACATAATTAATAGGTGATAGCCTGTTAGCTAGAACTGTGGAACTGTTGATTTTTATAAAACAGCTTGTATTCACAATATGTGAAAATTCATCATGTCTGTGTAAGTATTTACAGAGGAACTATATAGGTACCCACTCCTATGTAGCATTCTATTTAATTAATAAATCTGAAAATACTACACAGATATAGCTTGTTGGACCAAACTGTGACCTTTAAGCATCAGATGTTGCTGTTATATGATATGTGTACACATACACATTCACACTTTTGTTTGATGTTTTCTTAAAGCACCATTATAGCTCTGAAGTGATCCATATGTAGACAGAATACTTAATGCTGATTGAATTAAATATGGAGTAGGCACTACTCAGTGCAAGCCTTCCTAGTCAGCTCCATAAGAGGATTGGTTTTTTAGAGTGTTCAGTTATTCAGGAGCACCAAATGACAGTACAGAACTAAAACTGGCAGGGCATCCACCCCAACAGAGCAACAAACAGAAAACAGGGCGTGGAATTGCAAAGGGGGGCATCTTTGAATGGGATCAAATCCTAGGTTATTCAGTTGACTCAAAGTCTTAACTCTACTACCAAGCCTCGGTCATCCAGCTTTGCTTACTGAACTGGGGCAGACACCCCTCACTGGGGCATACTGTGTTTGCAGGAGCAATTTTCTGCTGGTGGAATGACCTCTCCTCCAGCCAGACACTAGCTGGGATGCTTTCTTTTGCTAGCGCCCAATCACACCAGAAGCAGAGCTGAAAAGTGATAATAGGGGATTTTCCATGCTCAGACACAGCCATGTTGGACAAGTCTCACGGCACAGACCTGGTGGAAAACAAGGTGAGCTACACTTTTGTGAAGAGAATGAAAGAAATTTTGTGTAACTGGTACTTTCACCCAGCCCTTGCAAAGCAAGGAGCTAATACGCCCCCAGCACCACAGGCAATGAACCATAGGCTCCTTGATCTTAATTGAAGTATCAAAGACATGGAGATAATTTGGCACCTGCCAATCCATGCATTTAGATGTCTTTATGGTCACATTCTAAGATTACTTAAAAAAAGGAGCAGAAGTTAGAATCGCAACTTTATGGTAGTAAAAGATGCTTTCAGATGAAAGAAATCTATCCTGACCAGTTAAACCAGATTTAAGTCTGCTATTGCTAAGAAAGCCACATGAAGCATCCTTACTGGAACTTAAAAGCCCCAAATTAAGTGTTATTATGCAGCATATACATTGGATTCATCTGTCTAAAGTCCTCTGGGATAAGGCAAAAACATTTTTTTGGGGTATACATATTTGAGACTAGAATTGTTTTTTACCAAGCTGGCATGACATTTATTCTTTAATGTGGAAACAGCAAAAGTCACTACTAAGACTGTGTGAAACCTCAGTTTAACCTTCATTAGTCATACAAATCTGCTTCTCATTTGGGGACATTTCTGCTTTTAAGTAAAATGCTTTTACAGGTAGCGTTGCTAGAACTCCACTTCCAAACATATGAAATACGATTTTTTTTTCCCCTTGAATATATGACTCCCTTAGGTGCTTACTAGTTTTCTCTAGAAAGAAAAATACAGAACCACCCTCTAAAGTCCCAATGGAAACTCATTAGACACCAATACGTCCTGCTTTTTAACAAAACAAATGTTATATGGGAAGCAGTGAAATTCACACCCGGGCACTGCCCTGCCTGCAGCACTCTGAGCTGGTTTCCTCAACCATCAAAAACTCCCATCTGATTGCCAGTATGGTATATTTCTTTCTCCTTGCAGCAACTGATCTGCTTTTTTCCTTCTGAGGTTGTAAATCTTTTTCTCTAGAAGGGGAAATATTTCCAGGGGCTTAATTAATTTAGTATAACAAGAAATTAGTCCAAAAAGAGGGAAAAATCCCAGTAACAAAACCCCGTCTCACGTTAACTCCCGACACTGTGCTATACAATTTCAAAGAAAGCATGTCCTAGTAGAAGCTTTAAGAGCTCAACTTCCCATTAACACCACTAATAAAAATGTAATTAGAAATGTAGTTTCATTTTCTCTCTCCAGCAGAGCATTACTGCATTCCTCCCCTGCACAGGCTCAGTGTTTCAGAGGTTGCAGTTAGCAGCCAGCAAGATGTGTCCTTTTGGTGTCCTTTACCACTTTATGAAAGATGTGGTCAAGATCCCGAGGAACTGTATTGATACCAGATGTATTCTTGTCACTAAGTCTTAAACCAAGACTCTCATGAATCTTAAGTTTCCATTTTCTTTCTCTGCTCTGTTACAAGCAAAAGAGTCTAAGTGAATTACTGTCGACGTCGTTAGCAGAAGCAGTTTTTATTTGAAAATAGACGTCATCATGGGAAAATGTTATACATAAACTATGTTGCAACACGTTTTTACTAAATTAGGCAAGCTGAAGTTGTCATGGCTTAATTAAATGAATGCTTGCATAAATATGTTAGTATCTCTAGTCAGAATCGGTAGTCCTCAAAGTCAACGCTGCATTGCCAATTTTGTTTCTAGGCAATAAAGGCACTGGCTTTTTAACATTAGTGCTGTACGTGTTGCAAAACAAAATAGAAACAATTCTCATTGGTGAAGGATTTCAATAAACTTTAATAATATCCACATGTACAATAAATATTTCTGGGCCCTCAAGCACTTATATTTCCTTTTGAACTTGTGAACAAAAATTGATTCAAGGTGACAAATTTGTAATCCATTATGATGGATGGAGCTGCTTTTTTTTTAAAAAAAAGATAATGGTATATCATTTATATTTTCTCCATGAGTAGATTTGGAAGAAAAATTATCTAAAAGGAAGCCAGCTATAATGAAATAAAGTAAATACAGACAACTATAATATTAGTTTTTATTAAAGCAAGTGCCATTTAATTAGGAGTTCAAAGAAAGGAAAATGATACAAATATTGCTTTTGGCTACCACAACTGTCCTTGTAGCCACTTGGACTAAACTAGTATATTGATTACCTATCTGACATTAATTGAGTTAATTATGATCTTTGAATTCAATTTTCAAGCTGGAAAAACAAGTGCTGTAAGATTAAACAGAAACATGTGTGAATATTTCCAAACATATTTGGAAAATACAGCTTTGCCATTAAAAGCTCAGATGCTACAGTTTTGCAATACATAACAGAGAACAACTGTTGCACGTGTGGTATAATAGCCACAGTTGATTTCTTAATGGTATGTAGTGTATTTACATATTTATTCCCCATTGCCCTGTAGGTTTATTAAACCCTCTTTTATTAAAATTCAAAACATCATATTAACAAATTCTGACAGCAGAGAAGATTGTACTCAGTGCTCATAGTTGGGCTGCACACAACCTCATGTTGAAACCCTTGCAAGGAAAAAAAGACGTACTAAAAATATCCTCAGGGTGACAGGGAAATAGTAACTTTCAGCCTATCTCTCCTTTTTACTCTGCAGTGATATTGAGCGTGAGTTGTGTCGGAGTAAAGAGAGGCAAAGTTTGGTCACAGGTTTGTGAGAAGGCAGGCACTTATTTGTTTATAAAAGAATAATAACGAATCTGTGCTAAGGTGACTAGAATGGCTACCTGTCAACACAGCAGACTGTTGCTCAAAGAAGAGAGAAGGCTTTATGGGAATTGAAGGTGTTTGCCAGTTAAATGTCACTGGCTTGCTGCATCGATTCACTCTATGTGAAAACATAAGAGAGAGGGCTTTTCCTTTCTCTGCATTTCCATAATACAATATCCAAAATAAAAAGAGAACACAATCGTAGACTGTATTTTTAACTAAGTTATGAGAGGTGCCACACAGTGGTGATCTGAAGGAAATGTATACTTCCCCATTCTGTAAGGATTTTACAGGCCTTATGTGAAATATAAGAGAAAGATGTAAACCCAACAATTATGTGTAGCAAATAAGAGCTAAGAAAAGCATAGAAAAAGTATTCAATAAGTAGTCAGTGATATAAACCATTACAACGAGCCCTTCTTATATAGCTGAAGCCAGATGCTGTTCTAAATTACATCACTGTAAATCCAGAATAGTTCCACTGAAGCCAACGAATCTACTCCAGATGAGAGAAGAATTTTGTCTGTGATCTATTCACTTCAGATCGGTTCATATCCATATGTCCATAGTTTACTGTAGTATTTTTTAAATGAAGAAAATACCTGAAGTGATCCAGTGATCTCCAGCACAGTGTTTGTCTGAAAAAGTAAGCTTCTCTAGCAGGTGAGTTTTTGCCTACTATATTACTGTAAGTTTTGACTAAAATTAGCAGACTAAGTTTGTATTGAAGAAGGAAGAATAGTAAACCATCTCTTCTAATTTCACATGTATAGAGGCTTAAAACCAAAATCCAGATTACTGAAGAGGCCTGCCTGTCATGCATAGTTGTCAAAATGCAGCAGAAATTAGAGAAGTTTATGGCATGCCTTGTACATACAGGGTATTTATATCTATAAAACCAGTCCGATCACACCAGGTCTTCTGCTTTTTAATACGTGCACATGAATGATGGGCAATGGTAGAACTTTGTTTAGGGTTCCCTTCTATATCACTTTCATGGCACAGCAGACATTCATCATCACAGAAGACTGCAGACTTTATTTCCACTGGAGAGAATGCTAAGAAATAGAGTACAGATTACAGAAACTCAACTACTTTTCAAGCGTATTTGCAGCATACCTGATGGTGAGTGATGGTATGTTCTGTGCATGTTAACAAAATTATTTTCCCCCTGATTTGCTCATAGATAGTTACTGCATTACAGAAGGTAATTTGCTTTACATTAACCCAGCAGATGAGACAGTTTAGTAGGAGCAGAGTTATAGTAAGGGGATTTAGAGTGCTTAAACCTTTCTCTCCTGAATGATTGATTACTAGTCAGATGTCTCCAAAGGGCTAAGGGCTTGTCAATAGAAAGCAAAAATTGCAGGGGTGTTTCTCATCTCTTCCTTGAGGGAGTTGAGAGTCCTCATTTGAGGTTGTTATTGCGTAGCATTTACTCACTCAAAACACCAGTACATCTTGCGGATGTAGCTATCTAACTGAGCAAAAATCATCATTTCTGAGACCCACTCAGATTAGAAAAAAGTTGTTTTTTGCCTAAGAATGCAGGAATTCAAATATAGCTGTTTGAATATATGCCTGGGAAAAGGAAAATATGGGTATTTACATCTCCGGGGTAATTACAACTGACCATGCCAGCCCCTGTTCAACTTCCACTCCTGTTTAACCACTAGGTTTGAAGACCTCTGACACTTTCATGGACAGCCTTTTTCCTTCCCACTCTTGAAGACACCCTGCCCTGTAGCCAGGGTGCCGCTCTCACCAAACCAGGAGAAGAGTAAGTGGAAACGAGTCTGTTTCTGCAACAGTGGTAGGGATCTAATGTTGAAAAGGAATACTGGATCTTTTCTCCTGCTTGCCCTTGATCTTTGGTTGGTTGGTGTTTTTTCAGCTGCTCTGCGATGCTGGCTGTATTTTAGAGCTGCATAACATGAATGGAAATGGTCCTGGGAGCAAAGCCCAGTTCCATCTTTCCAGCTGAGTACCAAAACCATGAGGCTGTGCAGTCCAACTCCTTTTAGCTTGCCCTCCTGCTGATGCTTTGACCTTGGGACACCAGAGGAAACAATGGTTCAGTTGCGGCAGGAGGGCTAACAGTCCCTGTCCTGCTGCCCAGCCTAGCTGATAGCCTGGGGATTTGCCTCCTTCTGTCAAAGAGTGGGCTTGGATTTCTCAAAGTGAGAAGGTTCTTGATCCTTCATCTGTCACTGCTGTTTGGCAAAGGTGGGCTTTTCTAGAGAGGTTTCCAAGGGAATGTGTCCATAGATGGTGCTGACCTTAGTACTGGCTGTGTGAATTTGCTCAGGATATGCCAAACCTTGGGTCGGTTCCAGGACACAGGTCTTTAGACAACAAGGTCCTATACCATAGGTTCTATGCCATGAAATTCTAAGTGTGTCTCTGGCAGGTCTCTTGGAACTGCCTACACAGGCTGAAACATGTTTCTGCACAACGCTCTCAGGCCTGATCAACTGAGATACTTGCTAGCTTAGCATGGACATGGAAAGCAAAGGTAAGCATTTCTGACATTGAGGATTGATACAGACTATGAGTTCAGTTGCTCTCTGAGGACCTACCCGGCACAGAAACGGTGGTGTAGTAGTCTCCATTGTGTGCATTCAAGTGCATTCCTGACTTGCAAGCTGCAGTTTCAGACTCCAAGTACTTCTGGTTGACACATCATCTGAGCAAGCACTGACCATCTCCTGCTCCCTGATTTCCATCGGGAGAAAACTGGTAACTACAGCCCAGGTGGGAGCTTTGGTGCACTATGGTAGTTAGTGTCAGATAAGGAAGACACTCATTCCAGCGACTTCAGTGCATTTAAACAGAAGTTAGATGGTCACTGTGTCCACTTCCCTAGTGGTTTTAGGTAAAGATTGTTTCTCTGATCTGTGAATTCCAAGATGGTTGTCTAAGCTGAAGAGATCCATCTTTATTATAGTACTGTAATACCAGAAGGAATTCACAGAGCGTTGTGTACAACTGCAGATATTATCTTAAGAATGAGCTATTACTTTTCCTTTCCATCGTTTTGCAGGTTGCAGGGCTCACAGTCAGTTTACCTCCCTGCGGAGCAGATAATTTATTTTGATTTGAGGGCAGTTACATGTAACATATACAAGAGAACAGGACCTTCACACCTCCTTTTAAAAGTGACCAAATAAACGCTGAGCCAGGGTTTCAGTTTTATGCTGAAAACTAACTGAATTGTTAAGTCATTCAGCAAAGAATGAGAAAACACTTCAAAATTGTCATAAACCCTTTTCTAGTTGTTCTACTATTAGACCAAAAAATTATAGGATTCTTAAAAACTCACATACAAAACAAAGCTTACGCATTTCTCTGCCTTGTTCTGCAAAGCCGTGCTGTTGAACATCATCCTTTTGGCAACACATGGCAACAACACATTATAGTGGTAGAAAATAATCTTGAATGCTGCTGTTGAAAAAGAATCTACCCATGGTGTTGACTCCAGCTGGAATTCTGTTGAAGCTCTGCAACACCACCAAGCAACACTTCTGTGTGTTGATTTTCATCAGTTTTACATGATGTAAAATTTAACTTCAAATTGAGTTTCATCTCTGACAGAACAGAGATTTCTTTTTTCAGTCAGCTACTAACTTGAAGGAGCAAAGATAAGGTAAGTGAAATTACCTCCTTAAAACTCTGTAAATGCCTTTTTAGAGTAATTAGGAAGAATGAACATAATGCATAAGTCTTAAATCACATAGACCCTGATGTAACTGCCAGTGACAGCTGAAACGCATATGCTCTATTATATGATTCTATTAAATAGTGGGAGAAAGTTCCAATATCTGAAGAGTTATAAAAGTTAGAGAAGCCAGAAAGTCCTTCAGGGAAGGACTTCTAAATATTTTAAGGGTATATTAAAAATCAGAATGGTGAAGGAGAAAACAGAGGAAGGAGCAGAGCACATTATTATAGCACACTGAAATTTCTTGTTCTCTTAGGGGATATTTTTACCTTTCTTTTAGACAGCATTTTCTATCCATATGTAAGCAAGGATAGTGTTTGTTTGGCTAAATATTTCACTGCACATATTCTTCAAAGTTATCTTTCCCTATGTATTACCTGTCTGATGGAAAAAACAACCACTGACCTTGTGGCTGGCGGCAAGGGTAACAGAACAACTACATGTAGATTAAAAATATTTTTTGGAAGCACACTGAGGTCATGCATTTTAAGTAACTTACCTCATATTTCAGAGCAAAATCTGTTTTATTTTCTTCCAGAGTTTTGGGCAGAACATCTAAATATAAGCAAACTCTAAACAAAATCTATACTGTCTTGAAGTTAGCAGCTTGGCTCTCCAATCAATGTGACGCCAGTGCGGTAAAGTATTTGATGGTGTAATAAGGTCTTTTAGCTGATCCCTGGGAATTTTTATTTCTGTATGTTTTAACTCTCATAGTTGAAAGATGTCTTTGATGTCTATGTTAAGTTCAATTTAAAGACAGACACACTCATTTTCTTCATTAAAGATCATGGAACCATTTTTTTTTCCTAAAGGAAACTTGTATAGCTGAAGTCATCTGGATGACAACCTTGGCTTTGAGTCTGATTAATGAGGAGTATAACTGTTGCGCACAGCTATGTGCATCCATTTCATGTGCTTTGAGTTTTAAATCTCTTTGGAGAGCATTGTGATTGTTGCCTATGAGTGCTCATTCTCCCACTTCTTCTCAGAGTATGTGAATTGTTAATAAATCAGCCAATAAAATGTGCTCAGTAACATGCAGAATACATCTTGGGCTAGCAAGTTTTCTGTGGTTGGTCTGTTGCAGCAGATTTGAGGTGCTTAAACACAGGGTATTACTGTCATTCCAGGCATGGTGGTTTCAGGTGGGGTTATGCTGGCTGCCTTCTGGAAGGACACATGT
Source organism: Thinocorus orbignyianus (assembly GCA_013400375.1). NCBI lineage: Eukaryota > Metazoa > Chordata > Aves > Ciconiiformes > Thinocoridae > Thinocorus > Thinocorus orbignyianus. The sequence goes on from VXBW01002927.1 coordinate 730,648, forward strand.
CCTAGACAATACAAAGCATCTACAATGTTGTAGGCACATATGCTTGGTAAATCCTGTACTTACACATCTCGAAGTCAGCCCTGACTCGGAATAAGACACCCTCATGGAAAGCAGAGGTAGATAGTGGTTTGGAAATTGTGTATAATCCCCTAGTGTGGTGACTTAACCACATCAACAGATGGCCTTCTTTTCCATCTTTGTTGGAAAAGGACTGAGAAGTTGAGATTTTTTCTTGTAATTATCTATAAGTGTTGAATGTAGCATTCAATAGAATAGAATAGAATAGAATAGAATAGAATAGAATAGAATAGAATAGAAGTAGAAGCCTAGACTATTTCAATTGGAAGGGACCTACAACAATCTTCTAGTCCAACTGCCTGACAACCTCAGGGCTGACCAAAATTTAAAGCATATTGTTAAGGCACCCAAATGGCTCTTAAACACTGACAGACTTGGGGCATCAACAACCTCCCTAGGAAGCCGGTTCCAGTGTTTGACCGCCCTCTTTGTAAAGAAAGGCTTCCTAATGTCCAGTCTAAACTTCTCCTGGCACAGCTTTGAACCATTCCCACATGTCTTGTCTCCTCACTTACCCTCCACAGGAGGCTGTAGAGAGCGATGAGGTTGTCTGCAAGATGATCAGAAGTTTCCTGGTGTTTCATCTAGTGAAACATGCTAGTTTCTGCCACAATTTTTTTCTTCATAAGGATCTCCAAAATACATTGCTTTGTATTTTGGGACTTTTCAGTAAAGGAATTTCAAGTAGGAGAATGTAAACAGAATTTATCATGAGATGATAAGACCAAAGGGAATAGCTGGGAACAGACTGGAAGAGAGTTTATGTATGTGACATTGTCTGCTCATATCTGGTGCATATTGTAATCATCATTATTTGAATTATTCCTTTCCTTTCTACTCGACAGGCCTATCCATTATGAAAATTGTTATTGTTTCAGTGAGAATACAAGTTGTTCTGAGTTTTGGGAAGCAGATTACAGCTATTGTTGCCAGTTCCTAAAATGCCTGTTGGGCATCACTGTTTTATTCAGTAAATAAAGAGTTTAAAACAATAATTGTTATTTGTTAGAATGAACATATTTTAATCCCTTCTTCTTGTCCCTATAGTGCAGGGCCTTTCAGTCAGCATTTTCTATTTCTAGCTACTACCAGCATTTGCAAGCTGAAAATGCTTAAGCAGTCAGGGTACGAAAATGAGAAATGCCATAATTGTGATGAAGGAATAGTTCATTTTGAACTACTAATATTTTTGTCATCTGTAAGGAACAAATATGGGATTTGTAAGAGCCAAAACCACCAGCACTGNATAGAATAGAATAGAATAGAATAGAATAGAATAGAAGTAGAAGCCTAGACTATTTCAATTGGAAGGGACCTACAACAATCTTCTAGTCCAACTGCCTGACAACCTCAGGGCTGACCAAAATTTAAAGCATATTGTTAAGGCACCCAAATGGCTCTTAAACACTGACAGACTTGGGGCATCAACAACCTCCCTAGGAAGCCGGTTCCAGTGTTTGACCGCCCTCTTTGTAAAGAAAGGCTTCCTAATGTCCAGTCTAAACTTCTCCTGGCACAGCTTTGAACCATTCCCACATGTCTTGTCTCCTCACTTACCCTCCACAGGAGGCTGTAGAGAGCGATGAGGTTGTCTGCAAGATGATCAGAAGTTTCCTGGTGTTTCATCTAGTGAAACATGCTAGTTTCTGCCACAATTTTTTTCTTCATAAGGATCTCCAAAATACATTGCTTTGTATTTTGGGACTTTTCAGTAAAGGAATTTCAAGTAGGAGAATGTAAACAGAATTTATCATGAGATGATAAGACCAAAGGGAATAGCTGGGAACAGACTGGAAGAGAGTTTATGTATGTGACATTGTCTGCTCATATCTGGTGCATATTGTAATCATCATTATTTGAATTATTCCTTTCCTTTCTACTCGACAGGCCTATCCATTATGAAAATTGTTATTGTTTCAGTGAGAATACAAGTTGTTCTGAGTTTTGGGAAGCAGATTATAGCTATTGTTGCCAGTTCCTAAAATGCCTGTTGGGCATCACTGTTTTATTCAGTAAATAAAGAGTTTAAAACAATAATTGTTATTTGTTAGAATGAACATATTTTAATCCCTTCTTCTTGTCCCTATAGTGCAGGGCCTTTCAGTCAGCATTTTCTATTTCTAGCTACTACCAGCATTTGCAAGCTGAAAATGCTTAAGCAGTCAGGGTATGAAAATGAGAAATGCCATAATTGTGATGAAGGAATAGTTCATTTTGAACTACTATTATTTTTGTCATCTGTAAGGAACAAATATGGGATTTGTAAGAGCCAAAACCACCAGCACTGCAATTAAAGGCCAAACTCTTTAAAGTAGGAATGGGAGCAGCCATCCCTTCTGCAGATCAGGCATACTGGGTTGTTGGTAATGGATACTATTGAAGACGGTATTGGTAGTTGTATCACCTGTTTTAGCCCAGATTATCAGTCCTGGGCATTCCCAGCTCTCCTTGATATTGTTGGGAACTGGGTACCACAATATTTTTGAGTTTTACAGTACTTGGGGATTTCCACTTGAGCCTATATGCACTCCGTGCAGACCTCTTGTCACAGCCTGAAGAAGTTCCTTATACAGGAAGCGTGACTTGCCAGATCTTTGAGTCTTTCTGTTTTTAAAGACAACAAAAACCTTCTTTTTTTGAGTCATTAAAGGGACTTCCCTTCCCTTCCCTTTTTTTTTGTTGCCTTCTTCTTTCATGAATAAGTGAGGCATTCAAACAGAATTAGAGGAAATTAATTGCACATGGTGTTAAACTGCAGGAGGCCAGCTCAAAGAATTTCCATTTTTAGTTTAAAAAACCTGACACTTCAATGACCGTAGCTGGAGCTCACTACACTTGAAGTCCAATTTCATAACTATCTGATAATACTCAATCTGAAAGATTGTTGCTGTATCTGTTATGGTACAGGACTGATTTATGAAGGTCCTTCAAAATACTAGGTTAATCTACAGAGCCTTGCTGTCTTTAACTGCACTACAGCAAATAATATTGTTCCTCAAGACACCATAATTTGTGATGCTGCTAACTAAATCTTGTAATAATGATTTTTGTTTTCATTATTAGCAGAAGAATTCAGAAAACAAAACAAAACAAAACAAAACCCAAAACTAATAAAAATAGGCAAAAACCAAAACCAAGATCTGAAAAAAAAACCCATGTAAGTAAATGACTCTATCTTCCCTGGACCTGATAGCTGGTTTCTGTTGTGTTATACCACTTCTAATTGTCTGAGATCAGTAATTACGATTTGCAGTGAGCCACTGTCCTCAGCTGTGATTATGAGAGAAAGGGTAGGTTGGAGATTTGTCTTGGCACTCTTAATTTCAGGGTTAGAGATGCAGATACCTGCAACAGGTGGCTTGGACACCTTCATCTAGCTGGGTAGTTGAAGGAGAAAAGATTGACTTTTCTAGAGAGTGATGCCACCCTGGGAAATAACTCCACACACCTGCATAGTCTGGGGGCCAACTGGCTGCAAAATGGCTTTGGAGAAGAGGCCCTGGGGGCAAAGGTGGCTCACAGCCCCCTGGGCTGCACTAGGCAGAACATTGCCAGCAAGTTAAGGAAGTTGTTCCTTCCCCTCTGGCTCAGCACTGATGAGATGCATCCAGAGTGCTGGGTCCAGTTCTGGGCTCTCCAGTACGAGAGATGTGGACATACTGAGGCAAATCTGGTGAAGGGACGCAAAGATGATCAAGGTACTTACACATCTGTCCATGAAAAGACTCTGAGAGCTGGGACAGCTTAGTCTGAGGGAAAGTCATGGAAGATCTCATTCTTGTATATAAATACCCAATAGAAGGATATAAAGAAGCGAGAAACTGACTTTTCTCAGTGGGTATCCAGTGAAGCAGAGGGCACAAACTAAAACTCAGAAAATGCCATTTAAATGTAAGAAAGACAGGTCAAATATTGGTACAGGTTGTACAGAGAGGTTATGGAGTCCCTCTCCTTGGAGATATTCAAAACCCGACTGGACACAGACCAGGGCAACCTGTTCTAGTTGGACCTGCTAAAGGAGGGGGCTTCGACCAGATGATCTCCAGAGGTCCCTGACAATCTCAGTCATTCTGAGATTCAGCATGTCACGGGATAGTTTTAAATTCCAACCTGTGAAAACCCGAGTTAATTTTCTGTATGTATAGTATTATTTTACCTCACTTTCTTTTCTTCCTACAAGTGAGAATAGCAAAATAGCTGTCCTTAGTGTCAACTGAAATGAATCTTAGGGATACAAAATGGGTATCTGGTCTCTCGTTGGAAATCTCGGAGGAGGACAAAGCAAAAGGCACTCTGCAAAAGAACACTGTTTCTGATGTAGTGTGCCTATGCATGAGAATAAATATTTTGCTATACTTGTAGCTCTCATGTTCAGAGCTCAGCTCTCAGCATTATACAGAATAAGAATACCAGTTTTTAAGAGACTTTTTAATAGAGAGAACACCATGTCTGATATCTCCATGTTCATATAGACAGTTTTTCTACCCATTCATGCTCAGTATAATTCTATTTCATAAATGCTCCTTTTATCTGGTTAAAGAACAGTGAAATACTGTTTGTCAAGAGCAGGGATACATGTCTGACATGTATAACTGCTGCCCAGACCACAATATTTCCTTGTAAATTTGCATTGCAACTAGTCTTCCAATTTTGGTTTCGATTTTTGTGGGTGGCAGTGGGAGCCTGTTTGTTTCAGGAGTGCTTTCTATACGCTTTATTTTTGCTACAAATCTAGTTTAAATATTCTGTCTTGTTTTGAATATATATGAATTCTCTTTTACCTCAGAATATTATATTAGTTGTCAGTTGACAACAAAAAAATTAAATAAAGGACTTGTCATAAAGCTTCGAGACAAAAATGTGAAAATTAATATTTTTATCAATTTATTTAAAAAGAAGATTTTAACACATTTCTACCTCAAGAAAAATCTGCTTCAATGTACTTTGAGGTCAGAAAATGGTAGCTGTAAAAACTGAAGCATCATAAAATCATATTAGAAAAAATATTTTCCATATATAAAAAGATGCTTAATTTTCTAAAATCAGCTGGATGAAAGCAACCAAGCAGTGATTTATAAAATCTGGTATCACAAGTCTAGCTGTGTGTTTCTACTATTGAAAAGATGACAAACCTACTTCATAAGTTGCATGTAATACTAGTGTACAATATCACTCTTTAAGCTTCTCACAGATTGCAGTGAAGCAGGAACTGGGGTAGAATATGTCAGGAAAATATCAGGGGAAATGCGTCTCTCTGTTGTTATTGGTATCAGCTGCTGGCAGTGTGAAATCCTCAGGGGATGATGTACCCTCAAGGTCTCGTTCTGTATTATTACACACAACATACAGGTACATTAGTTACACTGTCTTTCTTCAACACACACCGTGTGGTATTCGAATACCAATTAGCATTCTACATTAAGCAGAGAGCATCCTGGGGCTGCCTGGATTTAATTATTTTAGTGTGCCATTCTGTCTGATTATACATCTAGCTGTTCAATTTACCTTGTGACATATTCTGTATTAAATGGTTAGTGAAGGTGATCTTCAAATTAAACACCATCCCTGTGGGTAACGATACCATAACGTGAATGACGGAAGCAGATATTATAATCTCCTACATGACACTCCTCTCTTAGCAGTCCTGCTTCTGAATGCTCACACTTTCCTTGAGTCATTTCTGTATTGCTCTGCTCATGTCTCCTTGCTGGGTATTCAGTCATTTGGAGTCTTCTGGTTTTATTTTTCCTGTTTTCAAACCACAAATTGCATGTAGTAATAGAGCCTTGTGCTGATACACCTTCTTCATTGCCTCCCTCAGGACAGATACAGTAAGATCAGTTGAGTACCTCTGAAGCTTTGGCACGGGCTTCAGCATTAGCAGGCTCAGATTCATTACAGATGGACCATGTTACGGTGTCCTCTCTTTTTCCTCCCCTTCTGCTGGGGGTGTAGCACCTATGACACACAGCCAGCACACTGAAGCTACTGCTGCAGATGGACATATAGAGAAAACAATACCAAGAAAGTAAACGAGAAAAGATATATGGAACAATACCTCAGAGAGGATGAATTTGGCTCGTCTTACTTAGAAGAAAGAAATACAGTCTTTAATTAGAGATGATCTACACACTGGCCTAATAAATACCTTTCCCTAAAGGTCTGTTGCATATAGGTTGGAAAAATTCTTCACAGTTGGCAGGGAAAAATGCCAGTGTTCACTGGCACCTCTGAAAGGCAGTCCTTAAGGGCATGTCTCTGTTGATGTCAGACTTTCTGTGCCTGTGGTCAGCCCAAACTGGACACTGTGCAGCTGCAGCTTGGGTATTAGCATCACCAACTCACACTGCAGCAGGGGATGAAGGAGACCACAGAGGCTGAGTCCATGCTGACCACCTCTGATCCACCCAGCCTCACCTCCAGGGCCTCAGGGATGCTTTTCCATCAAAACATTTCCTCAGTTCATCAAGATTTGTGGGAACATTATAATTCCTTCCTGACACCGTCCAGACTCCAGCTATCTTCTCTCTTCCTTAACAGGAAAAATAAGAATGTCATACCAGTAGACAGCACGACAGAAAAAGAATAAAACACTGAGAAGTGTTCACAGACTTATCTCACCAGAGTAATTTTTGGTTTCCATTTCCTATAAAAGCAAAATCCCTACAATTTAAAAACTTGCAATATAATCAAAACTTAATTTTTTCCCCAAATTTGTCATGTTGTTTTATTCACTTTAATTTTTATTATTATTTCATAAAAGTGCACTTTTAGCAGTAGTTAAAAGAATCCTAAAAGCTCGTTGAATGGAGGTTTTGGCTAGAAATTGTAGAAAAGATAACGAAAAAATAAAGTCCCAAAACCCAAACTGGTTTCACTTTAATTTTTGAAAAGCATAAACGCTTTCAAATATTTTCACAAATTATTTTTCACACTTTGGCCTCTTTGAGTGATGATGATAGTCAGGTCTCTGTCAGCTCTTCATTTAACTCAGATTAAGCTATTCTCATAGACTTCCTTGTACTATCTCGTTTTTGTGTACTTTGGTAGAAAAATAGAGATACAGAAATATAAATAGTTATATAAAATACATTATGGGTACAAATGCTTGTTGACCAACTGCCTTAGATAACTCTGATCACTCACACAAAACCTGGTTCAGGACAGCAGCCCTATTCTGCTGGTGGGAGGAACTTGTCCCACCAGGATTTATTTGGGCATCAGGCAATTCACCCTCAGCTTTGCCTCAGTCTGAACGTCCTGGAGGTGTTTCTCATGCAATCTGGAAGATCACTGAAAAATTAGGTTGTGTTGTGCAGTTTCTGTCCTTAATTTCCCATTAGCAGTTTTTTTCTTCCCATTCTGCCTCCTTTGCCCACAGTCGGCCTACATTTGTTTCTATATCTAAGCTGTTTTCTGCATGTTCACCTGATAAATGCAAGTTTAATATTATTTTAGTTGAACATAAAAAACGGACACAGCTGCAGTACATTTCAAACTGGGACCCTGCTTCATCGCCCCCATGGGCTGTACTAGAACTGAGAGCTGCAAGAGAAGTAGTGCAGCAAAGAGCTCTGAGCTTCGAGCAAGACCCGATGTCCTTTTTCACCTTTTTGACTCTTTAAGCTTTTCTATCCCCTCAGTACTTTCCCCAGCTTGCCAGGGCATTTATATTTTACAGGTTTTCCCACAGAGTTATTTACTGAGTAACGTCTTTGCTGAGGACATTTAACTTTAAGTCGTAAATGGAGACTTGTTGTTTTTATTATTCTGTAAAAGCCTTTTGTCCACTTTGTTTAGCATCATGAGCCTTTGCCTACAGTGAATTCCACTAGCACTACAACCAAAATATCACAGCCAACAACTCACATTATACATGAGCCTTGAATAAGGCTGTGGACTAAGCCATGCAAAGAATCAGTGAGTGGTATTCTTCCCTCCGTTGCTCGCCAGCATTATTTAAAAGCAGTGCCAGAGCATTTTTCACTTAAACCCTATAAATATAGCTCTTTGAACATGTTCTGTTGTTGATTTGAAATTTAAACATTTCATTTAACTTCCCATTAAAACAAAATCTCACAGGCTCCTCTGAAATGTAACATGCTCTGAGGCAGCTTTCCATTGTGAGAGAGGGTAACAGCTAAATGAGAAGATATTTTTTTTTGTCTAAATTGAGATTTGGAAATTATTTTAAATGGCATTGTTTACTGTAGTGAATAAGTAAGAGCACTAAAAGGATGGTTCTGCATTCAATATACTCTGGCAACTTCTGCTTTAAGGGCTTTTTTTTTCTGAATCACTGAAATGAGGGAAAGGATTGCTACTGATTGAAAAATGAGTGGTACCATGCGCTAAGAGCCTGTCCCAGAGCCTGCTGAAGCTGTTAGAAAGCTTTACACCAGCCACAATGGCAAAAGAAGTGTGTCTCCACAGGATCATTTTGGAAACACATCTGGAGAAGGGCGGTGAAATCAGCTGGGAAGGTCCTTGAAGAGGATGAAGGTCTGCTCCTCTCCAGGCAGTGCAGAAGGAGCCAGGGAAGTAAGGGAATTTGAATCGAGGCCGTGAGGCAGAACAAAGACTCCTGCCAGGTTTGCCTTCCTCCTGTGGTGTGCTCTTTGCCTATTCCAGAGCACTCTTATTCTTCTTCATAAAATATAAATAAGCCTCACTGAATGTATTTGATTTGGTTTGTGCTGAAACAATTCCAAATCCCGCGTCTCTTCTTTTTTCCTTCAAAACAGAGCCATCACAATTTGAAAACCCCAGACTTACAGAGTAGATGTGAATTTCTTGGATATAGTAGTTTCCTTTTCAAAATGGGTGTTCACTTACAGCTGCTATTATTTGCCTAATTTCCCTATTCCCAGAACAATTTATATATCCACCTTGTGTGCCAAGATACACTGAATGAACAACTGCTTATGCTTTAATGAGTACAAACAAAATTAAAAACCTACATGCTGCATCTTGTTTCAAATTATATCTTGAGCAGAGACCATGGCTTTCTGTATTGGGCATCTTTCTGTAATGAGATTCCTTCTGCAAACTAGAACCCAGCTCCTAGTGAATTTGAAGTTGCAATGACAGGAACTCAAAGAAGAAACTGTGTAGGAAAATTATTATTTGAGATAAAAGAATGTGAGAGAGTAATTCACAGAAGACTGTTTTCTTTAGTAAGTAGCTCACTAGCAAGTACTGGTGAATGAGGAAGATGTATCTCTATGTTGAAAAAAAATTAGGGTTTAGGATATTTAGCTATATTTAGGGTCTGATTTTCAGAGGTACAATTCTTCCAGAATGGAATTTGTTCAAATGAATTCAACTAAATTTGAGATGTCTAAAAAGCCTCTAGGTTGGCTACCATTTCTCACATAAATGCTTCTTCCATCTGTCCTTCAGAAACAGTTCTTGGAATAGCAAAAAAATCCTTACAGTTTTTTACTTATTATAGAGTTGTATAGCAAGTATTTTACACAGCTCTGTTATGCAGGTTCACCCTGGAGAAATACTGGAAAGCCTTTTGACGACATTTCCCACAGAACTCGGTCAGAAAAATGACCACAGTAATAGCAGTTGGTTTCAAGAAGGAAAGTTCATCCCCCTCAAATGAATGGAAAGCTTTCATCGCAAAGCAGAAGGGGCCAGCTCGGTTCAAAATTCAGATGCGAGTTCAAGAACTCCTACACCTAACTTCTCCAACACATAGCTGTAAAAATGAATACAATTCTTTTCCCTTTGTAATTGGTACAATGAGTTTAGGAGCTCTTTGCAATTGCCAAATCATGCAGTTGAACCACTGGCATCAACATACCTGCTCAGGGTTGAGAAGCTGAGCTCAGCTCCCCCAATTAGACCCAATGCTAAAAGTTGCTTGGCCCTCTTTAATTTAGAGGTCAAAGTATTTTCATCTCTCATTAAAGCAGTAGAAGGAGGAGGGAGAAGTGGAGAGGAGAATTTGTGTCCCTCTTGTGTTTTACACAGTATTTTCTTCTAATATAGACTGATATGGGTTGGTGGCTTCAGGAAAACGAAATCTTGACAATTACTGCTTTGCATATGTTACTTAATGAATTGTTCAGAGGGACTAAATGCATACAAATGCTTAAAAATATTTATGTGCATCTGGTGCATAAGACCAAATGTATTTAATTCCAAATATTTTGGAGCGCACCGGCACTGTCATTAGCAGTGACATTTCTATTCATGCAAAATAATACGTAATTACCCAGTCAAACCTAACCTGCTCACCCTCATGTACAGTTTTCTTCTGCCAAAGAGCTAAAAACTAAATGATAGCTCCCCTATGTTGCACAGCTGGAAACACACTGTGTTTTTAAATCGCCAGCCATCACAGACCTGGTGAATCCAACAGTTCAAATTAACAAGGCGCATGACTGGCCACCTTGAATATAAGCATCCATCGGATCGGAGGAAGTCCTCATTTGAGAAAAAAGTCATGGGCTGAGAAATCCCCTGGGCGTAGGGTCGTCTGCGTGACTCCCCGATGGGGTCACGGGCGGGAGGCGGCAGCGCGGGGCGGTGGGCACACCTTTCCCCGCTCCCCCCGCAGCAGCTGTCATGGGAATGATCAGCTGCCTATTACACGCATGCATGCCCTTCCCTGCCTCACAGCACACAGCCGTAATGTGCTCTGCTCACAGGGAAAAATTTATATCCCTAGTTTGGCGCAGAAGGGCAGTACCCCCTTGCCAGGCAGCCCCTGCAACCGCCAGACAATTAATTGAGTAATTTTCCCTGCTTTGTTGAGGGCAGCAGGGAGGGAAGGACAAAATCTGCACCATCAGGAGCAAATTTATTGCAGGATGAATTAAGAAGCGCAACCAGCCCTCAGGGATTACCATGTTCACATGAGCATCAACAAACCAGGGTCCACCAGGCTCCCTAGTCATCCCAAGCAGTGGAGAAAAGCATTTTCTTCATGAGCTACTTCCTCAGAGCAGCAAAATGCCTCCTATACCTCTTTTTTCCCCACTATGACCTCCTTCGCAGTAATTCATGCCATATAAAGAGGAGGGGGCCTTTTAGGGGTAGCGTATTTTTTGCTGTAACCTTATGAGACAGAGCTGTTAAGAGGATGCAACGTGCACAGAGGCCCCCGATAATGAATTACAACTGAGAAAAAATGGCTTGAGTGGGAACTTATTTGGAAAGCAGCGAAAGGGGGATATTCTTTTCCTCCGCGAACTGAGATGTCCTGGGGGCCTACGAAACTTTGAAAAATAATCCCTTTTCATAAAGCAATGCTGCCTAACTCAAATAGAAAACAGATATAGGTATACAGTAACACAGATCTGCCCTGCGAAGGACATGGCCTGAACACAAAAAAATGGAGATCAAAGAAATCAGCTGGGCATCTCCAGTGGCAGGCACACACTCTGCCAGGTATCTGCTGTCATGAAGTGTACTGGATGGTGACCATACACTGTGGATTAAGGCCCATAAACTATCTTTAGTGTAGGAAATTGAGCAGAACATGTTTAAACTGCAAAACCAGATGATATTTATGCTACTACAAGCTCTGTTTCAACAGTGTAACTCTTTCTTCTTCTTTTATTTTTTTTTTTTAATTTTTATTTTTATATGACCAGGTATGTACCTTGCTTTTACAGGGTGGTAGGACTTTGACCTTTCCAGTGATGGGTAATCATTTGATTCATCATCCTGTGTATACTATTTTACTTAAATTGCATCTACATGAGCAATCTCCATGATCAATAGGCAGCCTTCTCTTTCCGTATATAGTTTTAATATCAAGCAAACCTTTCTGGGCTCTGTTCTCATATTTCTGTTGACTTCAGGGGAACGCTAATCATTATCCGCACTAGACAGCTGGCTTTCATGTCATACTGTACCTTCAGAAAGCTGTGAGGCAAAGACAAGGCAAAAATCCTATCAGTCCCAGACTTGGTCCTCATCGTTCATTTCCACAAGAGTGAACATAGCATTGATACAATCTATTTTTCCAAGGAAAATGAGAGTTACAGGTATGTGTGTTACACGACAGTTGTTAAAGTTGTGAGCTAAGTACAGCTGTAAATCCTAAATTTAAAAAATACCACATTCTTTTTGGAGGGGATGAAATGCATACTCTATTGAGCATACTCTGACTATTCTTGCACACACTTTTTTTAATGATCATAGTCCCAGCTCTGCAGATTACAGTGGTCTTCAACAGTTCAGAGTTAGCTAAAAAGAATACTCCTCCACTAAAAGGGCTCAAATCTGATGAGAAAGGAAAATCTGTGATCTTGGTTTCCCTCAATTTTTTTGCTGATAATCCAAAGCTGGAAGAATGAGCAGAGCAGCAGCCTCAGAGCCCGGAGTAACATGTGGTTTCTGTCTACCACGATAAGTGACAGACCAGTCATGGCCTGTTCTTATCACCTTTGAAATTTGAAGGGGTTGACTTTGGTTCAAATGAATCTCTGGTTTTTTGTAGGAAAGTATTCCTTTCTTTTTTTTTTTTTCTTTTTTCTTTTTTTCTTTTTTTTACCTCAGTTGCTCAAAAGTAGTTGGCAAATCCTGCTGTTACAGCAAAGCAATAGGGGGGCCACATGTTCTGGGAGCTGATCCTGGAGCCAGGGACTTAGCCAGGTGCTTGAAGTTATCTTTTGTGCAATACGCATGGCTGATGTTTACGGCTGATTTTGGCAAAACCTCAGAGCTGATGTATTTTTTTCTCAGAAACCAGGTAGAGCTTTTGCTTATGGGGCACCAGAAACCTCTTACCAAACCCCAGTTCTGTGGACCAGTCCCAGAAACAGGGCTGGACACTCTCAAAGGGATACATGGCCACAGTTAGAAATGATCAGCCTAATCTTTGTTATTCCTTCATGATTCCTTTTAGGTCTGCAAACTCTGGCAGCTAGTTGCATGCAGTCTGGCAACCCAATCTGTTGTAACGTTCTCTTGCCTGGCTGGGAACAAAGTGGAACACAGCAAGACAAGACATTTTTGGAGATCAAGTCCTTCTGGTTGTTTCTTGGTGCTCTCAATACTCTTCCACTTCAATTCAGAAAAACAAAACAAAGTAAACTCCCAAGCCCTACCGAGACATTTCCAGGAGGAAGAATGTTTCAGCATCTACAAGCTGCATCTCATTGCACAGTGATCTTTAGGCAGAAAAATATGAGACAAACTGTGGCTGTTTATTGCTTAATTCCCAACTTTTCTTCTCTTGCACACTGGAGCACAGACATCAGCACAACAGAACACAGAATCATAGAATTATAGCATTTTTTAGGTTGGAAAGGTCCTTTAAGATCATTAAGCCCAACTGCTAATTACCAAAGCACTACCAAATCCACCACTAAACTATGTTCCTAAGTGCCACATCTACACATCTTTTGAATACTCAAAACAAAAAACTCAACCACTTTCCTGGACCAATCTCTCCAGTTGTTGATAATCTTTTTGCTGAAGACATTTTTCTTAATATCCAATCTAAATCTCCCCTGGTGCAACTTACGGCCATTTCCTCTTGTCCTATTTCCATTCCTATTCCTGGTCTTGAAGAAATAATAGGTTCCCTTGAAGAAGTAATTGCTTCCATGGAAAATCCCCACATGCAGACCGATTGCCTGATGTTATCAAGGCATAGAAATACCTCAAAAATGCACAACCTACATTGTCTCTTTATTCAGTAAACACACTGGAAAATACTGATACAAATATTAACAATTATTCTTTGAAGACTGTTTAGCAGGAAAGAAGTATATCTTATGCTTTAATTTTTTTCTTTCAAAACCAGTTTTAACAAAGCTTGGAGAAAGATATATGTCAGTTATATTTTATTTAAAAAGATCCTTACCTGGCCCCAACAATGAACAACCCCACATGGCTACAGTTATTCAGAGAGGTCTTGACTACATTTACACAGACTTTTGAATTCTGCTAATGTGTCTAAACAAGATATTTTTAGCAATCCCCCAGAGCTGCAGGTTTTAGGTCCTATGATTTGATCCCAGGCTGCAAGATTTAATTTGGGGCCTGGAGTCTGTAGTATTAGAAAAGTAACCTACCGAATTTGCACCTGGATCTGCCATGAGACTTTGAAGGTCATCTATCTCTCCTTTCCCTCATTTCTAAAAATTTGAAGAAGGAGGTTCTAACTTACGATGTAATTTGGGAAGATTTGACCCCAGGTGACCTTTGCCAGACACTGCTAAAGAGCAAACGGGGCAGAAAGGCAGAAATGGTTTGTTGCACAAAAATGGTGACTCTGTGCCAAGCTTCATAGGTTGGAAGGAGCATTTTGAAAGTCCAGGCAAAAATGTGACAAGAAGCCAGTTTAAATACGAGCACATAGGTGTGATATGTTCTGAGGGCCAGGTGTGACTTGGAAGCCTGGCAGCTTTGTGCACGTTGTAACTTTGACATCGTGGATGAAGAGAGACAGGCTAACAAAGATTACCGATAATAAAGTCATGAAAAGGTATGGCTCACAGTGTTATTGCTCCTATGAGACACGGCGAACAAATGCACTATGAAGGGTTACTTGTGTAAAAGGCAAGTGCATTATTTGTGGCACAGTCATGAGCAATTTACAAATGCACTTATTTTGTCTTGGTACATCTTTACTTGTAAGCATTTACCTTGTAATAACCAGCTCTGGATAATGCTCTGTCCTTCTGCTTTTGTGTACCAGGAAGAGGGCAAAAGGCAGAAAACAATGACCAGCTTTCTCCTCCTCTCCTGCAGCTGGTTGCTGCTGTTATAATTTGCTGTTAAAGAGGCTCTAAGCACAAACACAACCTTAGGGATCATGAAGAAAAATATTCTTGTGTGAAAGCATATGTGGCAGGCACACATTCTTAAAACCCAGATCTGTGGCTTATAACAGGACCAAATGATACTGAAATCAGTTGGGTTCGACAGTAAGAAAACCAGTGTAAATTAAGCTCTACAAATCCTTATTTTCTTTGCCAGTCATAGTAAATGGTGTATTATCTACCTTTTCTGCTTTCCTAAAAAAAAATCCCCGCTACGACAAAGGCACAAGAAGCTGAAGGTACAGCTGAGAGGAACATCTGTTTTTCATGGTAATATTTCCCATGAAAAGCATCAAAAAAATTCGCAACATATACGTGTGTGCGTGGTGTGTGCATTTTCACTTTCCCCTCTATCGTCCCTCCTCCACTCTTGTCTGTGTTGAAATAAGTCCTTACAGCAGGCAAGGGCTTTGTCTTGCTTAGCCACTGATTTGGAAAAGTTAGGTGTCAAACTAACTAGAGCTATTTAGGATCTCCTCATAGCCAGTGGACCATAAATAAATGTCTAGGAGATGCTGGAGGAATTGTTCTCTGCAGGTGATTTCATTGACTGCAGAGGGAGCTTAGATAACTTGGGAGAGGAGGAATGTACGTAGCAGTCAGCCAAAGACAGAGGAGCACAAAATCTGCTCAGAGAGGCTTGACTGGTATTCTGGTTATATGCACAACCAACCAAGTGCATACAGATGACTAGAAGAGATTTTTGCTGCAAAATTTCTCTGTGCGTAGAGCTTAGCTTCAAAAAAGAACTAAAAATTACTATGACTACATTAAAATATTTGACTGTACTATATCTCACTTTTGATGTCTGCAGAGGAAAAAAAATCCTCAAACCTAGAAGTGTAATTTTGTGGAAAGTTATTTAAAGTTTGACACAGAAAATTTTAATAAAAAGATCAGTGGTTTTAATATAGTACATCTACAAAATCTAGAATATGTTAGAGTTAAGCTAAGTACGTACAGCTTTACCATTGCTTATATTTCCAGTGCTTTTTGCATATGCATTAAACAGTTATAAATCCATATAGAATTAAATATATATTTAACTAAATATGTACTATCCATATGCAAACAGGTGATAGGTCAAGCAGTATGACCAGCATGAGAAAATGAATTCCAGAAGATTACTCTGTGGTACCTTTCTAAAAGGACTACGTTAAAGAAAATACATAGAGTTATAATATACCAAGACGTTCCTCCTTCATCCCGATCTGTGCGCCCTACACGAGGCCCCTGGACTCTTTGCAATGTTACTGCATGCAGGTCTGGCAGTGGGATGATAAACCTGCAGCACCTGGGCTGGCTCAATCGGGCATCCCTGGGTAAGCAGCTCCTGGGTGTGCAGAAGGGGAGTTCAAGGTCTGGTCTCTGTGCTCTGGGTTGGAATGGTTCTATTCATTGCAGCACACACAAAATCAGGGCATAGGATTTGGTGTGGAAGGAAGACTTTAATTTTTGGCATGAGTGTGCGCACACCAGGAATTAAAAAAACCCAACAAGCCAGCTTACTCAATATATCTGTGCATATCAAGCTCTTTTTGCAGACTGCTTTTTCACGCTTCAGAAACTCCTGTTCTCTATAAATTCCATTCCATTTTACACGATCTTAAATTCCTCTTTGGCTGTCTTCTAGTTTTTATAATGCAAAGCAATGTTTGGTGACTGCATGTTTCACATCACTAAGTATATTTCATTTGACGTTTCTTTTTCTCTGCAGTTCCTTACATGCCTTAACATGTTGCTCTCTCCCTCCTGGTGTTCTTCTCTGTCTGCTTAATGCTCTTTTCTGCTCCTTCCTGGAGCTTCCTTAATTGATGCATTTGGCTATTTGTTGCATTAAAAAAATAAATAAAAAAAAAAGAACTAGCTTTGACTTACCAATTTACAGCAATTCCATTGTCCCATGATGCGTGATATTGGTCACTGCTTGCTTTCCTTGGAGATAAACAGAGTCAAATTAAAATGTGTCTGTTTATCGGACACTAATGTGATTTCCTTAAGCATGGTTATCCTGCATAAACTTTCTGAGGGGTCACCACCAGCTTCAAAGGATTTCTTAATAAGCACAGAAAAAAGGCCTGTCTGGGTTCAGTTCCTGTCATGTTGGGGAAAGATGTGATCAGTGTTGGATTCATGAAGTAATATTTGCTTTTAGTTTAAAGATGGTTTTAGATTGGAAGTAAATTTTCTTCAGCCCATGAATGGTGGGCAGGAAACACTACTGTTACTGTGAATCATTTAGAAGAGCTCTACATTCGGGCAATGTCTTGGAAAAAAAGACTCAATTCACAACTGGACTCTCCCAATCCTACTAATAATCAGCTTTATTCATAATAAAATTTAATCATTAAAAAAAAACAAACACAAAAAGCAGTGGTTTCCTCAAGCATCTGGAGGATGGGTCCCCCAGGCAGATTGCAGTGAAGAGGCAGCAGCTGGAAACCGGAGGCTGAGCCTGCTCTTAACTTGTGAGCCTGAGACACAGAGAAACAGTGGGAGTTCGCCCAAAGATGTGAATTAGCTCTTGTGCCCAAAGCTCTGGCATGAATTCCTAGACAGGATTGCTCACACCTGACAGGGACTCCCCAGCCCTAGCAAGGAGCACTGCAGGGATGAGGAAGAGGAGGAGATAAGGGAACAAAGATGATGCCCCAGCAAACTCAGCCTTTTCATCTCTCTCAGCTGGGTTAAGAGAGGGGAAGCTAAAAACCCCACAAAACCCAAACAAGCCCATGCTGCTTCCCCTGAATGGGTGTGCTGCTCATCAGGCCGTTGTGGGTGGGCTGCCCCAACACTGAAGGGATGGAGCAGACATGTCCCCAACATCAGTTAGTTCTCCATCACAAGATGAAGCTAAAAAACAGCCCGTGGGCCAGGATCTAACCCTGCAGCATGCGGAGGCTGGTCGGCCAATGCAAGGCTTGGGGAAAGCAGGGTTTGGGGATCCCTGGCTTTACTGCAGGCATCTGCATCCCAGGGGAAGGCTGCATAGGTCACAGTTGAGGAGAGCTTAGGAAAAGCTGGCATGTGGGCACTGCTCCTTTCTCTCCTGGAAGAACTCAGACTTGCAAGACTCACTTGAGAGAACACCAAGCCCAGGTTTCTCTCTTCAGATGGCTGCAGAAGGCTACAAAGATGGACTGCACACATGGACAGAGATTGGACTGGGGCTACTTGCCCATGTAGGATGCTGAAGATGCCCCATGAAAGCCCTGCAAGCAGAAGGGCTGTGATTGCCAGGCAGAGGACAGCACTGTGATAGCAAGAGTGTTTCCTGGGTGGGTTTGGTTACCTTTTTGTCTGTGCTTTGTCCTCTTATCTTGTTGCTTACCCTTCTATTTTCTTTTATATAATCCTCACCTTTCTGTTTCATAATGTTACAGAGCCATCAGGCCCAGGGCTGCTGCTGTTGACCATAGCCAACCTGTCCAGAGGGACTGCACAGAGGGAAAATTCCCAAATGTCTGCTTCCATGGCTGCCCCAGTTGTTTGCAGAAATCCCTTACAAAATCCTACAATGCCTTGAAAAAACCAGAAACGAATTTTGAATCACAGGTTTTACCCCTCATTTCTAAGCTACCTGCATTAATTGTACTCATCTTTCTGGCCAAAAAATCCCATGTGTGTCAATACTCTTTGCTTGGTCCTTAATACCCTCAAAGATTTGTCTTAGTTATTAGGCAGGACCTAAGTACCTCATTGTCTTTGTTTTTAAGATCTCTTTCTGATTGTCTTTGTAAATCACCATGATTTAAGCAGCTTTTGGTAATGACACATCAAAACTAGATTATATTTATTATAATATGAAGTAGAAATACACTACCCTGTCCATATGTATAATACTGGGACACCTTCAGTTAAATTTACTTGTCTGTTGGGACTGCACTCCTGTTACTGTGATTTTGAGGTGTTTAAGGGAAAAATGAACTCTATTTGCATATTTAATTTTAAGGGTAAGAAAATGGAAGCTGAGCTCATAAGTGGCATTTTATCCAAGCACTTTAGTTGCAGAAAAGACAGCTCTGGAATATGTTTGTATGAACTCATATGGATTGTTTGAAAATATTAGTAGCCTATGTTTAAATACATACAGCTAAACTCCTCCAGCATGAAATCCTCCTCCAGAAAAATATAAGGCTTTTTTTTACATGTTTAGGTTAGATTTTTAATCTCATTTCTAGGTTTCTCTAACATTAACGTCAACCACATGTCACTTACGTAGTCCATTTATATTTTAATTCAGTGTCTGCATATCGAATGCATAATGTACAGCTGGACTCAGCACAATATTTTCTATGAAATGCGAAGGGAGCTATTATCCAATAAGAAATACATCTGGCTTTGGTGTAGCAGAGCTTTTCCAAAGGCAGAGAAATCGCTGCAATAATTAAACTTGAGACCCAGGGAAGGACAGGATTCCTGCTGGAGTATTAGACTTTTCACGAGGAATGGGATCCCAGTGAGAGTTTTTTTTATGACTAACAATCTATTGTATATTACTAAAATACTTAAGAAAAGGTGCAGCCAATTACTTGCAGCTGTCACTTGGTGACTCTGTGCAGGTATTAGACAATCTCTTACAAACCGGCTTAGGGATCTGTCATATTTTTGCTTACAGTCAACTGAATCCTGAGCAGATGCATGTGCTAAGCTGTGTGCCCTAGCGCTTCCGTACAAAAGGCTTTTAAATTAAAGTAAAAATTCATTTTAACAGCGAGGTTATGTTTTCCCTTGAGGTTTCTAACACTGTTCACTCTCATTGCTGAGGATGTTTCCGCCTTCACGGTAAAAGCTTTTCTTTTTGTTATCCTCGCAGCCCTTGTTAGATTGAATAAGTCAAAGTGCTGGTGCCTCCATATCACTGAAGGGCTCGATCCCACAGCCCTTGCGCCTCACTGGGTAAGACAGCAGGAGACCTGGGTGTTAGAAGGGGACACAGGTAAAATAAAAGAAATAAAGACAAGGGTTTATTTGTCTGCGACTTGTTCCTTGTCCCCTACAGCTTCCTCTTAGTGAGTTGACGGCTTTCTTTTTAAAGGAACAAAGGCTTCTCTGGAAAAATAAAATACTTACTTGATTTAGCTCCCTAATTTCGTATGCAAGAAATGCTAGTTTCTTCTCTCAAACACCAGCAGACAGATGGCAGAAAAAATATAGTAGACTCTGGACTCCCACTGAAAGCTGACCTAGACTCACCCCTGGCTTTATTGTTTTTCTTTCATAATTAGCTTTTGCTCAGCTTTGTCATTTTCATAAGCCTCGATATTCTTCAATTAACAAAACAGAACAAGAACAACAAGAGCTTAGGCAGCTCATGAGGTCACTTCTTGCAGGGGCTGGATTATGGCACCAAAAGAAGCCTGAAAAGCATGTATTGATCCAGTCTGACAGTTCCTGCCACATTAAGCCTCACCACAGCTGTGATATAAAGGCGCTTAGAGCTGTTATCATAAATACCATCCACTATCTTTAAAGATCATCAAAATTGCTTCACATTGTATAAGAGTTATTGTCATATAATTTGTTCAATGCATTTTAACAGCATAAATTGGTTTAGCATTTTAATACTAGCTTAAAGGTCAAATGCAGATAATTTAAACTAACATTTATCCTATGAAAGTTATCATATAAGCTCAATTTACTGAATGTGTGGAATGAAAAACAGTCATCTTTATTATTTCCTTCATTTATCCAAAAGCTAAATATATCGAATAAAATCCAGTTCTAAGTGTTAAGGCACTTTCATTTAAACTATCAAAGAACGTATTTGTGATTGTCTTGTGAATGCCTATAATATTTAGAATACAAACTTAAAAGAAAAATAAATTTCCTATCTTTCTTTCTCTGGGAAGATGACTGTAAGAGAGACATATTAATAATCAGGAGTGGGAAAATACAGCTACAGCTTTTACCATGAGCTGAAGATATTAGGACCAAACATGTCTATGAATCTCTTACCCCCACCTACATCTGGGAGTCTGCCCATCCACAGTCCTGCTGTGCACAGAAAACTTCTTTCCAACTTGTGGCTCCTTGAACCAATAAAACATGAAAGACAAAATTCTGTTTGAGAGAGAGAGAAAAAAACCTGATGATCATATGGGTGGAAGGCAATATCTCCAATAGCATCAGCAAAGACAGTAGGCAAAGTCTTGTCACAGGAAACCTGTTTCTAAGAGAGTCTCCTGGAGGTTTCCGGCTATAAATAAGAGGTACAAGAAAGTGATATGGCCTATAATAAAATATTCCCTCAACAGACTTGGAACATGTCTCAGGTCTCAGAGGAAACTTCTGGTCCCACCCTGAATGTAGCTGTAGAAGACCAGCAGCCTGCTGGTCACACCCTTCTAGTGAAGTGGATCGCTTGCTTGTTTGTGGGTTTTATGTTTTCCTCCACTTACTGGGGAAAAAGGAAACTTTAAAAAAAATGACAAAACACACTTCCACTTTAAAAGTATCTCCCTACCTTGCATTTCAGTGTCAGTAATAAAATAATAACAAAAAATACCACTTTTTATCTAGAGGTAACAACAAAAGGATTGAAGACTTTTATCTCATTGAACAAACAATTCACAATAATGGTCCTTGTATTTTATTGTCAGGGAAAACTTTTGGTATTGTTCCTTTAGTGTGATTCATAGATAGAATCGATATTTTCCTAAAGATATATAAAATTTGCTAAAATTCTAATTCATTGAAAAGTCCGTATTTGATAGCATATTTGTGGAATGCAAATATAAAAGGAAGGGTCATATAAATTCAACTAAAACAATAAGCAGCCCATTTTTATAATGTTTTTGTTTTCCATATGGAAAACAAAGAAATTATGCCTAATTTAAGAAGAAAAATAAAATGAATTTATTAAGCCATGGCTTATTCCAAGAGAAAAGGTAAACCCAGCACCTGGAACCTCTGAAATTAGATAAAACAAAGTTATGAAGGACGCCGTAAGACAATAGATTTTTGTGGCAAAATAAACTTTTCTGGGACACTAATAATTCCATATTCTAAAGTGCCTAAAATGTAATTGAAGGGTACCATTGTCATCTTCAAAATACAGATAGAAAAATTTTCAACAATCAGCTTTTGTAAGATGATTCCATCCTCACAAATTACTGACCATCAGCAAAACCAAATTCCTGGTTGCTGTACATGCTCTTTGCCAAAGCCAATGGCAAGACTGCAGGGTTTAGTTGACATTTTAATTGGCTACGTACCTAATACTGCCTCTGTAATTTGCTCCAGGATAGGAACCCTTTTCCTTGTCCAGCTGACCTGGAGTGGGCCATATGCACAGCAAGTGCAGAGTACCTGAGCAGTCCCTGTCTCGGCTCCCCAGCCCACACACCTTTGCAGCTGCTGGGCTCAAGGACTGTATCGTGCACAGCGCGCACTTGCTCCATGTTCCTCACACGACAGCTCTGGCTCTCCTCATAGGCTGTATTTCATTTAAAATGAGAAGAGCTGTCTGTGTTGTCTATTTGAGCAGAACCACAAGCTGAGTCTCTGAACCACCCATGAATTTCATTGTGTTTTGTTGCACTCCACAAGGCGTGCTGGGAACAACCTTTAATACATTAGGGGTACTACAACTACCTCATCTTTAGCAATTTCTAATGAAAAAAAAAATCGGAAATTGCAAAAACCATCACCTTTGTTCTTGCAAATGAAGAAATAGCAGGTCTACTACTTTTTTTTTTTTTGTGTGTGTGTGTGTGTGTATAATATGTTTTATTATCTGAAAGGCATCATTACCTTTTTAATTTGCATTTTTCCTCTTACATCTCAGAAATGGTAACGCTTCTGAAACCACCAGAATTCTGCAGGGGAGAGGATTATGAGATACGGAGTAAGATGCCAAGCTTTAGTTTCCTTTTCATCTGTGCGAGGTTCTGTAAGAAGTTCATGAGTCTTAGCAGGGTTAATCTGATGCACTGTTATCTAAAAGAGCTCTGTCTTTAGAACCCAAAATAAGCCTTATAAATAACAGATACCAAGAATAATTTGAAGAGGTTTCTTTGTTAGCAAATACAATCTTCTTTATTTAGAAACCCTACTGGTCTAGATGGGTTGCAATCACTGCATTGCTATCACTGCAGCAGCAATCCTGAAAGGAATTTCTCTTACATGAAATCCCTCAGGAGTTTCCCTATGCTCTGATAGTATGTTGTCATATTATTTGCATTTCTAAACGTGAGAAAATCAGAAGCAATGACACACCAAAAAGATAGATTCATCCATGCCCCCTCTTTCTCCTGCTCAACGGGTGTTCAGAGTGGAGGGAGGCTCAGCCTATTTATCCCACACAGATGCCAAATGCTGCTCACACAGAACTTAACATTTCAATCAGGATCGGACCCTACAGCTCACTGCTATATTGATTACAGAATCACTGACTGGTTGGGTGTGGAATGGAAGTCTGGAGGTCATCTGGTCCAAGTCCCCTGCTCAATCAGGAACATAATCGAAGCAATCAAGTCATTGTTTCAAAATTTAGAAATCTTACAATTGTCAACAACATTAATTACTGTTAGAAATCACCTTAAAATAGCTCATATGCAACCAGAGATTTAAGGGAAGAAGTTCAAACCTTGCATCTTTCCTTACAATACCTATGGTTGTAACAGCAGTTGAACGTTTTCCACATTTTCACACACTCCGTGCCTTAGGAATCCGTACGTGTGTGTACACACAAATCTATGCAGCAATTCCCAGAGACAGAACCCAGCTCTGACCATCTACGTACATTCTTACCTATGCCCCATATGTTCAGCTGTCACGTTGCCTACGGCACAGTCCGACATGCAAGGATGAGAGATAGAAGGAGAATGCTTTGAAGCTACTCTGTCAATGTTTGAGAGTGAAAGATTATCCAACT
The DNA here is from genome assembly GCA_013400375.1 of Thinocorus orbignyianus. Taxonomy (NCBI): domain Eukaryota; kingdom Metazoa; phylum Chordata; class Aves; order Ciconiiformes; family Thinocoridae; genus Thinocorus; species Thinocorus orbignyianus. The sequence goes on from VXBW01002927.1 coordinate 754,399, forward strand.
GTTCTCAATAGTGCAACCACCTGCAATGTATTCTCACTTAGACGGTCTTAAAAGCAAAGGGGTCTGGTCATCTGGAAAGGTGAAATATCCCATCATTTTACTTCCTTGTTGAGGGGACACTGAGACTGTGATTGATATGAAAAGAGTCCTAAACGAGAGGTCCCAGATGATCTTTGAGGTCCCTGAGGGTTCCCCTCTCCCTCCTCCCCTCCCCTCTCCAGCTTTGTTGACCAAGGAATGTAGATGTTTTATAACTGAAACAAAGACCCCCATGCAAGTTATTAATATTTCAGGGGTATAGTAAGGGTACTATGGTTTGGCAGGAAATGTCAAATTTAGTTAATAACTTGTGCTTTGTTGTTTTGTTGCATTTATCTCATAAACTTTTTATAATGAATAGGTACAAATTTTAATAATTTGACATGGAGTTTTTCTCCAGCCTTTCAGGAGTAAAAGGAACAGACCAGAGTTGGCTATTTACCCGAGAAAAAAACATTACAATGGAAAGTGATTGTCATTTGGGATACTGTCACCTCAGGAAAAAAATTACAGCCATGTGACAAAATTTTCTGTCTCTCTAGGGTTTCTGTCAAGGTCAAAGTCATTTACACAATATGTCTGGCATTAAAAGACACGAATTTAATACAGAAATGGAGGTGACCCAGAGTGATGTTTCAGAGTGATGGATCCCTCACACAAAAGACATCTCCACTCTCATCACTCCTCCACCCCCTCGCAGTGCCCTTTCAAGCACTTCCCAAACATTTCTTATGCTGCTTCCTTGAGGTATTTCAATTTTTCATCTCCCCCTTTGCTTTCTTCACATCCTCCCTCAGTCTCCTTTCATCTGACCAACTCTCTGGCTCAAGACCTCATACCAAATAAATGATAAAACATAACAAAAAAACATGTAGAAGAGCAGACACTGACTGCAAGCATAGAGTGAATGTGATGTGTGTGTTACAAATTGGCGACCTGAGGAAATGATTTTGTGTAATCCTTGACCTCCCCTTTGCTATTCCCGTCATGCTTGCTTTTGTCCTGATGTTAAAGCACGACTGCCACATACAGAAGGGAAGGCATTGTAATTATTGGTTTTGGTCTTTCTGATCCTTTTATTCTGGCTCATATTCACAGTGATGATAATGTATCATTGCTTCTCCTGACACAAATATCCCATTCTGACAAAAGCGTCTCTCCACAGAGCGATAGCGTAAGCCTGAGGCCCTGTAAGTCAGCTTTGCAGGGAAGGAGAAAGCAGTGACACAATGTCTGGGTATATTCTAAGTATAAATTGTTTTGTTTACATACATAAACCAGGCCTGGTAGTAGAAGTGGTAAAACAGCACTTTGGGCAATTGTATCTTGAAGGAATGTTTGCTTAACACCCGTGTTCAGTTGTCAGAGAATAATTATCTCAATTATAAATATTTAATAAGAGAAGAAAGTACATAACAAATATCAGAGTCCTCTACCTTCGTCCAGATCCTTATTCTAAAAGGGCAACATTAGGTGTCTTCTCAAATTGAAAATTTGCTCACGTGCTGGAAACTTGAAAAGCTAAATGTAAAAGTAGCACCTAGAAACACTTGCCATAATAGGATTTTTTTCTTTAGCCAATATTCCAGGGTATTTCTTGCTTGTCATTACTTCAAACTATTGGACTTTGACCCTCCTTTGAAGTTTGTGGCATATGCTGAAAATTAAGCAAGTTCTTAAGTGTTTAGAGGATTGGTTTCACTTAGAAATAGTACATTTAACTTCCAGTGCTAATTCTAAACTTCTGTCTTCAGCAAACTGGGTCTCTAGATGACATTGAGTGCACCCATGCTATAATACCATGACTTCTTGCAGTCAGTTATATCCTCTGCTTTGATTAAGATTGTATCCAAAAGGGCTTATAGTCAAAGTACATGGTTGTGCAAAGCCACAGCACAAAAGGTGGTGCCACCTTGATCTGTCAGACCTTTAGAGGAGCACAGAGGCCAGACTATAAAGCAAATTATGGCTTTGGTCTGATAATAAATGTGTGTGATTAGCTAAGAACTAATATGTGTGGATTTAAACTGATTTCTTAGAAGTAACTGTCAGGAGTCACGATTTGTGATCAGAATTCTTGGCAGAATCAAAAATCACACTGTTTTAAGATTGAGATCTCTTAGCAACTTTCAGGCTTTGCTTGGCAGAGTGATTGTAGCTTTTCTTCTGTATCTCCTAACTCACCCTGGTAGATCACACATCAGGTTTTTGCAGGAGAGTTTCTTTACCTTCGGAGACAGATGGGGAGCCTACTTCCTTACCCTAATGGGTTTCTGCTGAGCTGAGATCCTGCTTATCTACAGAAATAATTGAGGGTATGGGGTAGAGGAGGAAGCAGCAAACAGTCTGCACCGATTACCTACATAAATTTTCTCAGGGATGAGCAGAAAAGATGGGTGATTGCTTTCTAGATAAATATTTTTACCTTCTCTATTGTCCCCTTTAATGTCACTTCCACCTCTGTGGTACGGAAGATGTATTGAGCCTTAACAGAGGGACTTCAGCCAAAATGCTAGAAGGGGACTGAAGGGTTCCTTATTGCTTGTGCTCAGGGATTTTTCCCATATGAAAATACAATCTGAAATGGAAGACCTAAACTACAAACTGCGAACTTATTTTTCTAGTGTGATGCATTCCCCCCACTTATTAACACAAAACTCGTACAGAGAGTTATAGTTGCCTTTAGTGGCTGGACAGTTTAGTTTTATGTGACTTGTAAAGTCTGTTTGTCCAGGTATGAGTTGCTATCCAAGTAACATAAACACATGGGACATAGCGCTCAAATCCTGTTCTCCAGATAGATGTGTCCCATTCAAAGCAAATTGTTTTCCTCCATTAAGTCACACACCAGCTGAAGAAGACAGTGAGTCATAAATAGTGAGTTGCACATCAACATGCCAGGGTGTCCTAAGCAGAATACAATGGTATTGGAGACAATATAATGATTGCAAAATCCTTAAATCTTTCTCTAAAGTTAAGCCTGCATTTATCCCACTGACTTAATGGGATTGCAGTCATAATTGAAGTCATATTGCTTAGTTATCTTCATGATCATCACTCAAAATAGATAAGACAGTCATTAGTTACCTTAAAATTATACTGCAATTTATTAGAAATTTCCTGCTCTTTTTGCTGTGCTGTGGGGCTTGAAGAAAAAAATAAAAACCTGACAAAAGTTTCTACTCACTTGAAAAGCCTAAGTCAGCCTCAAGTAGCTCTTCTAGGTATAGATAAGCAATACCTGCTTTTGGAGACAACATGCACAGAGGAGCAAATTGATTGGTGTCTCACCTGGAGGACTTCCATTTCTTGTCCTCAGCAATTGTGCCCCTCGTGCTGCTGGCCATATGGGCACCTGTCCAGAGCCACACTTACCATGCCTGAATTTATAACAGGTTGCCTTACCCGATGTAGCACTGCATCTCCTCCTCTTGGGCAGGTTCCAGCAAAGGCATCACAAGGTACAGAAGTTGTTCCAGAAACAGCAATTTCATTAGTTGCTTCATTCTCGTTTGGGAAAGTTGAATACTTCAAATGAGATGCTTAAGTTGAATATTCTAAATTGCCTCAATTATCTTAAGTAATGGCCACTGCTCAAAATATAGAAGATCTGGTGTTGAAGTTGTAATAGTTTTCTATTGAGAGTCATATTTATTCAGTTACTGGGTAAGTTTTCCTGTGTAAAGCACATACCCTCCCCTCCAGTCAGGGAAAGCAGCAACAAATTTCCCCACAGAGTTCACTGTGCTATAAAGGTCTGTTAATGACTTTTGCTGAAGGCTGTGAAATGAAAGATGTCTTAGACAATAAAATCTCTTTTAGTTCTATTTGCATTGAAGGTATGTTTTTTTCAGCACTGCAATACCCCAATGACGTTTTGTTTCAGATGGATTTTTTTTTTGGTTGTTTTGTGACCACATCAGAAAAACACCTAACTCATGTCAGAATCAAGATGGCTTTTGGTTGCACATAGAACAACAATGAACTGTGAACAAATAGAAAATGAATTATGAACCAAGTAAAATGGGTTTTCTCCACCTAAGCCCTAATTGGTTTTTCTTTGTTGTTTTGGTGGTTTTTTTTTTTTTGGTTGTTGTTGTTGTTTGTTTTTTTTAGCTCTATTTTGAAACCAAAAGGAAACCACTTAAATTAGAAGAGAATAATTTGGAACTAAAACCAAAATACTAGGTCATTTTAAAGTTAATACCTCTATATTTTCCAGTTTGTCCATCCCTTTTATTTGTTTTATTGAAGCGAGTTTCAGTGTTTAGTTATTTTCTTGTTTTAATTAAATGCTAATTTTTGCTGCCTGTCTCACTCTAAAATTCCATTTCTGGAAGGATATTACTTGCTAACAACCTCCTTGTCAGCTCTCAATAAGGAATGACTGTAAAAAGTGGAGAAAGCATTCTGAAAATAGTAGTCTTCATATCAATAGCAGGAATAACTCAAACCTGTTTTTGTGAACTGGGCACTTTGTCTGTGAGTAGTAGGTGAACAGTAATTTTATAAAGTAACCTAAAACCTAAAATCAAGGAGGAAATTAGGGGATTTAGAAAGCCTTCCACCTTTGACAGAACAGCCAAGTACTAGGACCTGACAGGTACGATAAAGAGCTTAGATGTTCTTCTGATATTGTTCTTAGCCATAAGCCCTGAGGCTTTGTTCTACATGCTTAGTTAAACTGTTTTTATCTTACATAAATCCTGGTAAGCTACTTTAAGACCCATCAGACTACCTCAATTGCCATTTAAGTGTTTTTTTCTGCACTAACTGCTTCTTGTTAAATAGTTTGACATTTATGTGTCTAGACTTGGGTTGTTTTGATATTGATTTTGTACAGAATGATAATGGAGCATAGTGGCAATATTACTTTTGCTGTCATACCTAGTAACAATATATCTCTCTGAACTTCTTATGTTGGGAGCAAAATCTACACATATGTACATCTCAATTTAGTCTATTCTTCTAAACTAGACTTCTGTCTTGCTTACTTTTCTGCTGCAAGTAACATTTCCTTGCATATAGTGCCAAGAATCTTTATTTTGAGGAAAATCTGTCAAAATGTGGAGCTTCCAGCTCAGTGTCTGCTCAGCAAAGAGGATTGTGCTATCAGCTAACTTTCTCCCTCCCTCCTTTTCTCCCTCCCTCCCTCTCTCACTAATGAACTCACTGTGGGTATGGAAAGCCGCTTTCTGTAGATGTTTAAAGTATCCATAATAAGCCAATCACTTCCAAGATAGTTACTGCTATCTATTAAATGAGATGAGCTTTAGATTACCTTTATTTTTTTTTTCCTCTCTGTCTTACTGTTTGCCTACCAGATCAAAATACTGGAAGGAGTCTTATTTGTCTGGCCATGATTGAAACAGTTACATCATGTACAACTCAGGTGAAGATCTTTAGGCAGAAATTAAGAAGTCAATTTTTGGAAAAAACTTGAGGTAGAAAATTTTGTACAATGAGATACACTGGCCAATAAGGGAAAGGCAACCATCAACGTTTTAGGACTAAAATCACTTTACTTTTGAGGATTCACATTAAATATTGTACTAATTTTGTATGCTAAGATCTTCAGAGCCAAGCTGATGACAGTGTTGACCTTCAAAACTGCCCATGTATTCACCTCAGTATTTTTTTCAAGCCTTTGATAGTGTAAGGATCTGGAACTCATCTTTTCTGAGTGGAAGGAAAAAGATTTCACCTGGAAACAGCTGAAAAATTTTCATGCCTTTTCTTCCTCTGCCTCTTCCACCAACACGCAGGGGCTTCTGTTATTCTGTCCTCCTCATCTTCCTCCCCCACGCGGTTGATAACGGGGGCAATGGAAGCACATGAGGATGTGCACATGAGGATGAAATCCCGCCTGCTCGCCTACAGCCACGACTCCTGGTGCCCTCAGTTGTACAGGTTTCCAAAGTGCAGTTCATTACAGTTCTGCCTTCCTGCCATTAAGTAGATATGAGTGATTTCAAAAAGGGCATTTTTGGTCTAAGCCAATAAAGCCTGACCAAACCAGCAAATAAATCTGCAAATATTAAATACCTAAATTGAGAAAATGCAGTATAATAATTTTATACCATTTCCTGAAAGTGAAGAAAATCACATATAACCTCCATTCATATTAACTGGGACACATCTCTGCCCAAGGTTCTCACTCTTCTTTTTCAGCACTTGGCTGCTTAGTGCTTTTTATCCTAAGGAGATGAAAATACTGGCTTGATGGATGAGGTCTGGCCAACCTTGCTCAGTGATTCAGGACACTTCACATCCCTGGGTTTAAGGATGCTGCCTCATAGTGCGATGGGCAGAAGAGAAATGGCCGTGTGAAACTGACATCTGAGGTAGCTTCAACAGAAACTGCAAAATTTTGTACTTGAGAAATGGAGTGAAATTTAGCTCAAAAGCACTGAGCACTGTTCAGCCATGCATTTACCCTCAGAAAACGGTTAAATACTGCAAACCCTGTTTTAATCAGTATGAAATTATAAGAACCACCAGATCAGTTTTATATTTAGTTTACTTTCAGAAATTACCAGCAAGCCTTGGTCAACCCTTCATCCCCATGACATTATCAGTCTTAGTGACTATGTTTTTAACTTTTCAGAAAATCTCATGAGTATTTATCTCATTTGACAATGTAAATATATATAGGCTACAATCAGTTATAGATAAAGCTGTCCTAAAAATGGAAATCAAACCCTTTAAAACAGTGGACTAAGTCCAAAGTTTCCAAGTCCATTTTTGCATATTAACATGCCATTTTAGCTGAAACCTGCAATACATGTAGAGGTACCTTCAGTTTTCAGGATAGTGATGTAAAATAACTATCCCAATAACCCTCCTGGCTACTGAGAATTTAGTTTTCCACTAATTCTAACAACATTTAAGGGCTTAAGAGCCCTTCAATTATTTATTACTTTCCTTCCCTCAAATATTTTGTGTAGAGTGACAGCCAAATTCACTGGACATTTTAACATAGTTGTACTCCAGACTGAGGGCTTGAAAAAAATTGCAAGGAAATATATTGATTCCAGGTGTTCTGGTGACTATTTCAGTTTCCTGTAAACCTTGTGTAAACTTGAAGGTTTTGACTTTTAGCTGTAACTTCTTTTACCAAGGGAAATGTACATTGCCTCTAGCTTTAGCCCAGGAAATCTTGTCTTTGTTCAGGTCTTTCCAGCCATTCTAGTCCTCTCTGGTTTCTTCTTAGATAAAAATTTCATGCCTGTGAACTTCAGTACTGTTTACAACTTCAAAATCACAGGATCACAGAATTTTAGTGGTTGGAAGGGACCTCTGAGATCATTGAGTCCAACCATACACACATTAAAAAAAACTCCAAAACCAAAACAACAAACACCACACCGAGCCCCACAAAACAAATCACCCAGCCCAACAATCTCTGGCACTAGTGCATACCCTGAAGTGCCACATCTACACGTTTCTTAAATACCTCCAGGGGATGGTGACTCCCCCACCTCCCTGGGCAGGCTGTTCCAGTGCCTGACCACCCTCTCAGTGAAGTAATTCTTCCTAATATCTCCTCTCCCCTGCCACAACTTCAGACCATTTCCTCTGGTCCTGTTATTATTCACTTGGGAGAAGAGGCCAACACCCACCTCTCTACAACCTCCTTTCAGGTAGCTGTAGAGGTCAATGAGGTCTCAGCCTCCCCTTCTCTGAACTAAACATGTTCAGTTTCCTCAGCCTCTCCTCATGTGACTTGTTCTCCAGACCTGTCACCAGCTTGGTGGCTCTCCTCTGGACATGTTCCAGCACTTCAATGTCCTTCTTGTAGTGGGGGACCCAGAACTGAACACAGTAATCAAGGTGAGGCCTCACCAGTGCCAAGTAGAAAGGCACCATCACTTCCCTACTCCTGCTGGCCACGTTATTCCAGATACAAGCCAGGGTGCTGTTGACCTTCTTGACCACCCTGTACACACTGCTGACTCATGTTAAGTCATCTGTCCACCAATACCACCAGGCCTTTTTCTTCTAGGCAGCTCTTCAGCCACTCTTCCCCAAGTCTGTAGCACTGCTTGGGGTTATTGTGACCAAAATGTAGGTCATTTACCAAGTGCATCCCCTTGTTCTGGGATCACCAGGACCAGGACAGGATCCAGGCCCTCATGCAGCTCCTGCCTCCAGGGGAAGGCAGCCTCCCATCCATTCATGTTTTGCTGACTCCCGCCTTTTCTGAAATTTCCCTGAAACTGTCTATGAAAAAGCTTCCGTATATTGAACACCTTAGAATGATAACTTAAAATATACCCTAGAGACCTAAATTAGGTGTCTAATCAAGCTAGTTGTCCAGGCTTGCACTATACTCAGTTTCTAGAGGGCTGTTGTTTCAACTGGGGGACCAGTTGAAACAAGATGGTTAAGTGACTGAATTAAACTCTGGAAATGCTTGTTTTTAATGGATAAGAAGAAAATTTTGACAACTCACCTAGGACAAATACCTATAAATGAAGTGAAAGGAATCCCTTTCTCAGTTAAAGGGTTTTTCACCAGTCTGAGCTCCCTGAAGTACATTCAGCTTGCCCAAATTTAGCCCTTCACAGTAAAATTCTATTAGCCAGTTAGGTGAAACAGGCATTTCAATGATTTTTTTCGCTTGCTTTAGACTGCCATGTTTAATTCCATTCAGCTGCTCCCAGTCCCATTTTAAAAACAATCTCCTACGTCTGATGTGTCTGCCTTACCTGATAAGAAATTACACCCTTAAATATTTATGCCATTGTGACTTTGGTGCTCTACTCTTTCAGGCAGTTGTCTAAGTGTGTCTCTTAGTGGAGATGAGGCACCTTCCATGTGTATGATGGGCAAATGTGAATGCTCCTCAACGCTTCTTCAGCCTATCTGGGTAACCGGAGAGCTCCATACCTGAAGCTGTCTTATGTAAGCAAAGGAAAAAGCCCAAATCAAAAAAAAAAAAAAAAAAAAAAGTGGGAAGTAGACTGCAGTAAAGGGGATCTAGTCCTTTAGTAGTGTGATTGAACATCTTTGAATCAGAATGAACTCATGGACAACATAAGCCCCTGTCTGTTTAGAGCCTAACACATAGGTATCTTACTGGATGGATAATGGTCTGTTGCAGGGCAGTAGTAGATGAATAAGGCTTACCGTCATCTTTAATTCTGGGTAAAAAACTTAGAGTGGTTGCTGGTTGCAATAATTGTGATATTTTATACAGTTGTGTGACTAAGTTGACCTCAAATTGTTTTAGCTTAAGTAGTTTTGTTTTCATTGCATTATGTATTTTTTTTCTATTTAGTTGCTTAATGTAGTTAACAAAATAGATACAACTGGGAACCTTCATGGACCAGATGTTTCTTTCCTAGACTGCAAAGACCGCAGGGTACATTAGAGACAACTTAATAAGCCTAATAACACAGTGGTGGTCTACAGAACCTGCCCATTTTAATTCTCATAAACTTCTGTTTAAAAGGCCTACTCCCACATGCTTTACTGAAAAACTCAGACTTCTTGTTCATAAAAATGTTAAAATATTCTGGAACTTATGAAGTTGGTTTGTAAACACTTGTGAAATCAGCTGAATATAGACACTAGAACAGAGTAAGTAATTTAAAATGAGTCAGGCCGCCATTTGGTGGCTGAAAATACAACTGCATCACAACCTGTGAGTTTGCTGCAGCATCTAAAGTTCTTCTTATACTTTTCCATATAGGAAGTGACTCTGTATTGAAGCAGTCACACATTGCCAACTGCTTTGACAGAGCTCACAATATCGAGCTGTGTTGAGTATGTTAGCAGGAAAGAGTAGACCAGTGAAGAATGGCATGTTTCCTAACAGTTCACATGATGATCAGGTGGAGAACTGGGGGTTCTCAGGGTCTGGGACTATCCTGGTGTCAGGAGACCTTGTAAATCCTTGGGCTGCCCACTCTCACACAACCAGTATGTTGTTTGGCACCATCAGCACACCTGAGGGTCATGGACTATCCCTCCTTTGGAAGCAGCTGTCCACCATCTGCCCCAGCGAGCAATCTGAGGAGCTTGCGAGCTGGCAGGTCCTATAGCCTGGGTTTAGCTGAGGTGTTGAATGTGGCTACCACTGGAAGCAATTTCGCAGAGGCCATGACAGTTTCGTGGAAGAAACACTTGAGAATGGGACACCTGACAGAGGAAGAGGGAGAAGAACGCAGGCAGAAGCCAGAGATATGTGCTCAGGGGTACCTTAGAAAAGGATCAGTAAACAGAAATGCAACATGAAGGTGATACACACTGTGAAATAAAAAGGGAAAGGGCAGAGGGAGGTAGAAATTTGGAAACATGGGGTAGACAGATGTAAAAAAAGTTACGTAGGGAGGGACATACATTATAGAGAAGACAGAAAAAAAGGTATTGTTCAAGTCAGTACTAGCCAGAGCGAGCAAAGACTGTGGCAATCGGGCCTTGCCCAGAATGTACTGAGTGGGTTTTAAGAATAGTTGTAAGTCTTCAAAGGAGAATTCAGATTCTAGATGCCTTTGATGTCTGAATGACCACGCACTCTCTAAGTGAGCCTTAGGAACATGCCAGGGAGATTTTACAACCCGGGAATTGAACAACCATTCCTGCTTTTTAATGTGATAGCAATAAACAGGTATCAAGTGTGGGAACAATTAAATAATAACAAAAAGGAGATGAAGAAAATGGTACATGTTGCCTTCTCCCATCCAAAAAAAAATCTCATTGTTGGAAAGCAGACTTTTGCTAGCAGACTGCAATGATAAATAGGAATGGGTGTAGTTAAAATAAAAATAGCTATAAGAATAACAGTTGTAGTTCTTTGTAGCCCAGTTGGAAACCACTCCAGTTTGAAAACTGGACACATGACAACGGCAAAACACACTAACTTGATAACTCACAGGCTCTACAGGTGGATCAACTATGGAGTTATGAGACCAAATAAAAATAATGGTTGGACAGATATTGACTCCATAAAATGATGGCAGCCAGGCACAGACTATAATACAGTACAGATGTAGGTGTATCGCTCTGAACAGTTTGCACTCTGTTTCAACAATAAAAATGTGTGATGTTTCCAGTACCCGCCACCAGCCATATGAGAGAATAAGTGAGCCAGCTGTTTTCAATACAAAACACACCATCCTAAAATCAATTGATATTTCATACTCTTTGTATTCTTCTTTCCTGCACATGCAGGAAGTATTAATGGTGACATGATTGTATGTTACTATAGTTTAACAAAATGGTCAGGAAGACAAGCTATGTTAGCAACATTATTCAGACATTTAATAGCATTTATCCTTTTAACTTCATTATCGTGCAATGCCCCAAGGCCCAAAGTGAGTTATTTTTAACATGACTTCAGACAGAAAGGAATAACTTCTTATATGGATGTGGATTGGCCTCTTTACAGAGATGTATTACCAAGGCTCCAGGGTATAAAAATAAGGGGCTGCCACTTCTGTCTCCCCTCTGCCCTCACTCTTCCTTGCAACCACTCCATGTGGTCAGTACTCTCCGGTTTCTCCCTAAGGTCAGAAACTGAAGTCCCCAGCCCCGAGGCCTTCACAGCTGTTACCACTCTCCAGATGTCAGCACTCACCCGTCCCTTGTCCCTCCTTCCTCCTCCAAAAAAGCCTCCAAATCCTCCAAAGCTTGCATCTTTTCCCATGTCCCCCTGAAGAATACAGTGCGAGCCACTCCAAGAAACTGAGCGTGTGTGGTTTTTATGTATGTGCACATGTGAGTACATGTGTATCTGACTGTGTAAGAAAAACAACCTTTTTCCCAGTGAGTATCCCCCGTCCCCTCCCAAAGGGGGAGGAAAGGGACTGAAGAAAAGGAAGGAGAGACCTTGTCCCCCCTTACACACAGCAGAGCCACTGGATGCTATCAGATGCTAGTGATCCTGTCAGTGCCACATGGTATGATGCCCAATGTTGCCTCTCTCCTTCTGGCCCAGATAACCAGCTCCACCATCAGCATTCCTCACTTCAACAAGAGCAAACCTTCCAAACAGCACTGTTACTACTCCGGAGCAAGCCACTGATAATATCTAATCACATTTATGGATCTAATTGTATACTGCCTTGTTGCATTTTTGTTTCTCTTCTCCCATTTACTCATTTAATATGCTGTTTTTCTCCCTTATGTGCCCTCTATATTTCTTCATCATCTTTTGATTTTTCATCTCTTTGTCCCCCAGTTCCTATTCTCCTGTTTTTCTTTGCTCAACTATTCTATTGTCTCAACCATACTTTTTCTTTCACCCCCCACGTCACTTCTCATCCTTAATCTTTATTTATTTATTTGGTCTGATGCTGGCAGATGACATTTCTGTAATCACATCCACCAGTCCCAACTGTTACTCTTTTGCTCTTGCATCCTTTCCTACCTCTTAACTTCTTTTCCTCCTGAAACACAAATTCAGTACCGAAATATTTACACCTTATCACTTCTTGGGTGAGATGAAGGAGATATGCTTTTCTCTCAAAAGAGCCACTCTGTTTTCTTCTTTGTCTCTCTGATAACATTCAGTTTTGTAGAGTCTTCTCTCATTTCAGTGATGTAAAGGACGAAGAGCAAAGCCTATTTCAGTGTTGTCATTGATGGATACTTCTCTTGCCTATTCTTTCTTTCAGGGATCTGCACTGGGTTATCCACTGTCTGTGCAAAGAACTCAGCAGTTTTCATGGCAGTGATACACTGTACGTGTTGTTTATAGACCTATATCTCCTCCTATTCTACAATGGTTCTTCTCTATGGACTTCTCAGCTATTTCCCTTACATTTACCTTGCTAAATCTGTAATTTTCGTCATTTCTCTCAAGACATCAACATTTTTCTTGGTTTTATGCACCCTCCCACATGGTTCTTTCATGGATTCAACAAATCTCACACCCAGTGTGCCACTTATTATTTAACCATCTTCCCTTTAACATCTAAGTTAGCACTAGATGCAGTTGCATTACCTTCCATGGCTATTATATAGACTCATCCTTTCCAACTTCAATGTCTTCAATGTACCTGAAGTAAAACAATCATAGTGTTTATTATTTGCTCAGGTCATCCTCATCTCCCCACCAGCCTTCACCCTGCTAAGGTGTCCCCCTGCCATGAAACATAAAAGGTGGTGGGTTTTCGGTTTGTTTTTGTGGGTTTTTTTTATTTTGTTTGGGTTTTTTACATAAAGGATTCCACAGCCTTTTAAAACCCTATGTCAATCCTCTTCTATAAAAATGGAAAATACCAAATACCACATCTGCCCTCTAATCCTGCAGCACATAGTCAATTGGCTAGTGCACCAACCAATTCCTATTTTCAACATACAACACTTCCTTATTCTTCCAGTTCTGCTCAATTATTTGCAATAAAAATTACTCTTGACACTGTAAACTGGTCACCTTATTTCAGCTATTTGGAGACACACACATATCTGCCAGTTGATCTCAATGCAATAACATCCCAGGTTTTATTACAATAGTGCCATAACATTATTTCAAAAATAATTGTGCTGAACTGATGAGCCAGACAAGGAAGAAATCTCCAGAAGTTCAGGACATGAACCTCTTCCATGAACCGGGACTGACCTTTCTCAGATCACTCCACTGACCCCAGCAATGGCAAGGTTGCTGAGGGACAGCAGGACTTTTTCAGGCAGGCAGACCTTCAGCTAGTTTTGTAGTGTATGAGCTAGTCTGGTAGAGACAAGTAGAGACAAGAATATATGTACGAGGCTCTATCAATCTCTGTCCACTATTTTTTTTCCCCTTTGGATCTTAGGAGTAATGACCTTTGTCATATTAAAAAATCACTTTAATGGAAAATTATAAATGTGTAAGAACAAAGAATTAACAGAGGATCATTCAGCTGATTTACATGCAACAGTAAACAACAGAGGCAACAAATATGGACGCAATAATATGCCAAATTGGCAGAATTTTACTGGTAAGTGTCCAAAAAGAGAAGGTGGTTTTTTTTTCCCCCTTTTCTTATCTTCTGTTCTAACTAGGTGGTCACATATCATGACCCTGACAGCCTACACTGCTTGTTTGGTAAGAGCATTGCAGCATGTTGTCCTCAGGCTTCCATTGCACATTCGTTCCCAGCCAAGGCAGGTTGACATAGGAGCTCCCAGCACACCTCTGCCTTTTCCTTCCCAGCTGAATCAGAAAAGTCCTGAATGTATCTCCGATATTGAGGACAACACCACAATGAGATAATGAAGGATGGGAAAGGTGAGAAGGATGGCTGAGGACCTTGCTGTACAGAACCCCAGAGAAAAGTGCTGCAAAGAGTATCAGAGACCATCACAACACTGTAGTACAGAATAACACTGAGGAAATGAGAGGATGAAATATAACTCATGAGTGGGAAATAGCAGATGTTCTTCCTCAAGGGCAGAATCAGAACTATAATTACAGAAAGCAACAACATCCTATCAAGCAGAAGAGCATTAGCTATGCAGCTGAGATCACCACAAATAAATTGACAAGTACTATTATTTGCTTTTGCATAAAGTAAGCAAAGAAAAATGACACAGGGGCATCCCCAGACACAAAGAAATGGGCTTAGGGCAGACAGAAGGAGCTAAGAGCACAATAGAAGAGAACATTTTCTTTACAAGGGTACAAAATGTCTGATAATATATCAATAGCAAAATTTTACATGGTGTACTTTAGATAGAAGAAAGCTTCATACACACTTCATCAGACCCCAGTGAATTAGTCGTAGTCTACCCAAACCACATCTTGTGTGAAAGTAACAACCAGGTCACAGATGTGTCGGTGCAGTCTCGCTGCACTCAAAGTGAACATGCTTGTATGAAAGGCTATTTGGATGTATTTTTAAAGGATTAATCTCCAAGGCTACAGTGAACTACAATGTTAATGTAACCAAGTGTCTACGCCCATCTTGGCTAACTAAGCAAAAAACCCTCAGTGATAAATTAACCTGAAGTGAAACTGTATAGTTTCAGTTTCATCATTCTTTGAATAGCATATTGTTTTCACTATGAAACCAACTCAAAAGATGCTCTTCCACCAGGATTCACTACTTCTATAAACATTTGAAAGTAGTTTATTTTATTTCCTTTTTTGTCAGTCCCCTTTTGGTATCAAAATACTTATATGAAACTGATGTGGTACACTTTGGAGTGAAGCTGTCCTCTTCTCTTTAGCTCCATTTCAGCTTTGGTGTAGATAGATCAGAGGTTGGCTCGAGCCCTAGGATCCTCAAGGTAGTCCCTGCTAGATGCATAGTTAGGAAGATGTGCATCCACCTTGTCCTGCCCTAAAACTTAGTAGAAGAAACTGAAATTGTTTACAACTCAACATCTACAGAACTATTTAGTAAGTTCCAATCTTGAACGATATCAAGAATATCACCTTGAATAACAACAGTGATATCCTACATACATGCCACAGAAGGAACTACCTGAAGTTAGTAGAGTTATGTGGGTAAAACTGGCATGTACAGTCCTCTTTCCTTATATAAATACTGGGGGGAAAAAGGTATCTTAGCATTTAAAGCTGTGTTTGTTTGCAAGATGAGCATTACATTTTACTTGCAAGCCAAGAAAATTTGATATGGACCCGTTGAAGTCAGAGCAAAAATTATTTGAGAATCTGATTCCAGTATGAAAACTGATGAAGTTTCTACAAAAGACGCAAACTAACTCAGCAGATCTGCCTCTTCAGTGCATTTGGAGTCATATTGGTAAACTTCCACAGAAAGAGCTTGTTTTGTTTATGCTTTGTTCTTTATTGCACTGCAGGCTCAGCATAGCTGGAGGAGAGGAGACCTGGTTATTTCACGCATCTTGGAAGGCATAAGCGAGTGCTGAGCTAAAAAACATGGCCAGTTGACAACAGGGGACAAGGACCTTGAGTCTGACCAGCTGCTGCTGCTCCAAGAAAGCAGTGCTGTTGACGAGACATAGGCTAGAGCTGGAGAAGCCTGAGGGCACCGAACTCATGTGAAGTTCCATGTACTGAGTACTTGCGGCAGGGATGCCACGTGTTGAGCTGTGTTTTGTTCTCTGTGTGTGTGTGTGAGCACCACTGTTCACCCCAGTGCAATCAGGACACTCACTGTTTAAGTACAACATCTCAGCTGGAATGGACATCAACACTTGCTTACAAAAACTTTTCAGCTGTATAAAACAGACAATGACCAAGTGGACTAATAGACCTCTATGGGGAAATGATGCAGTAACCAACAGAAAACAGTATACATATTTCTAGGCAAATTTGTAGTCTTTAAATACTGTAAAAGGGTAAGCCCTTTATGCTGCTTTACAGTCACACTTCAAAATAGAATTTTTGACTATGAGAAACAAACGCAGGTAATAACACTGAGGCCAGCTGGGTTGTATGGCAGCATTGGCCAAATGTCCTTAAGAACTGAAGAAGGCTGCTACTGTGCTCTGTTAACCTTCATTGTTCAAAAACATCCCCGAACAGCCCAAGGAGAGAAACAAACCTGGAGGTGTTGTTTACATTTCACTTCCCTGTCTATCCACCCTATTTTGATGTGCAATTGACATGTGCAACCCCCACCCCTCAAAAAACATCCATACAGACAAAAGAAAAATCTCTAGTTCCATAAAGTATTAAATCGGCAAAGATTATCAAAACAATATCCTAAGGGGGAAAGAAATTTCCACTGGCATTCTGTCAGCTGTCAATCATACACTTTTATTATCCTTGCCTGGCCTCTATAATTTGCCCTCTATGTGGACTAGGAGAAAAACTTTACACTTTTTACTTCCATTTTTGGTTTATTTGTGAAAAATTTTGCTATCAGCCTCCGTGTGGTGATCCCTACGCACCTAAAATGTGGCAGCCCATAATGCAGTAGGAAAGAAAAACAAACAGAGCATCCCCAAAACAGAATGGTTCTCACATACAAATACACTCAAAAGGCTCAAACATACCTTGTATCCTGCAGTTGCTCCTTGTTCTTCTTCAGAAACCCCTATCCATGAATTTCTAAACCCACTGTAAAAATTTCTGTTTCTCACTTCCCAGATCAAGCATTCAGAGGGAAATGGAGCAATCTTACACTGCAAATTGTCTTTACTGTGGAAAGAAAGGAAAGAAGTTAAGAAGCACCCACTTTTCCTTGAAGATATTTGCTTTTGAGCTGTTAAAATGGTCTTTGTAAAACAAAGTAATTAGAGAATGTTTTAGAACTATGAAGAAGTATGTGAATGACTCCCTCTGGTGAGCCTGTTTTTTGTATGAGTGGCAGTCTTGAGCAATGCCACCTTCACAGTATTGAGGCACAACGGTTTCTTCAGCTGGACCCATTATACTGAGCTATATTGGAAATTTATTTCTTCTCTGGCTTCAATGAAATCCTAAAGTTGCTGACTATTTTCCATTCATAAATAGAAAATATATAGCAAAGATTTTGCATAGGTCTGGAGTGTATAGCAAAAATAACGGGGAAACTTACTGTAAAAATCTGTTCATAATATATTTGCTGCATTTTAGCCAAAAGCATTTGCCAAGATTTAATACTTCTTTGTTTTAAAAAAGTACTTTAAAAGAAAATAGATATTGAAATTGTGGATTGCTTCTTGGTGAATTATATTTTTAAAAGCAGAGTTGGCAAGTTAGATTGCCTCCAGAGACTCTGCATTCTATGTTTGGTTGTTATTAAAAACTATTTAGTAGTTTAATCCTGGTCTCCAGTTGTCAACATCACAAAGTCATCATGCAGTCCCAAACTACTGCAGTCTGTGGTTAAAAGAAGCACAGAAGTGAAAGTTCAGAGGTGGTATTATTATAGGTCACAACTGACATGGCAGGTACCAGAGCAGAATTACACACACAAGAGATCGCATAACATCTGCTCACATTTTGTGTTCCTCAAGTCTGTGTTACTGATTTTGCACCTTAATGAGGCCTGAAGTCACCCATTAAAAGCTTAAGGAAACTAAAACCAAAATGGCTTTTCTTTGTTCCACAATGAACAGAAGTATTCCAATTCCCTACTGTATGATGACTCACCACAAGTTCTTCTTCTGATGACCATCTCAATGCTTCTGAGGTCTCCAAGATGTCTGTGTCCATAACTCTTCTGCTTCTCTTAGTCCTTCCCACCCCCAACTCTTCTGCTATGCTGGCAAGGGAAGGGCTCTTCCTTCCCTGTCTCCCTCAGTCTCTTTTTCCTGTCTTTCTGCAAATGTCCTCCTACAAATTCCCTTCTCCAAATTCCACGCCACTACTGATACTGAATTTGCCCCAAAAGGCACAAAGAGACTGCTTAGAGACAAAGTTTCATGCCCAAAGCAGGAGGTATTTTATTTGCAACGCGTTGGGGAGCTCTCCAGGTCACCCTGGGCAAAGAGCTCCATCGTTAACAATCAGCGAAGTTCTTTTATACAATTTCTGAGTATAGGTTACATCATTACATATACATATTCATTACATTGCAACACTCGTGTTAATATTCATATATAGGCGGAGTCTGGGTGGAGTCTTCCAATTTGGGGAGGTTTGCAGGGGGAGATCCGGAGCCTTCATCAGGGAAGGTGGTCTTTTAGGTTGTCTTCATCGGGCTAAACTTTTGAACTCCTCCCGAGTCTTTCCTAATTTGGGTAGTTTCCTTGTATTGTTGGCAGGGTCTTGGTGACCTTTGCCCATCCTAAAACTGCTGATGCCCCTATATCTTTGTTTATGCTAATTTATGGTTTTAGTAGTCTTTTCTGTCAACATGTTCTGTTTTCCTAATGCTAAGCTTTTCTATAGTGCTTCATATTCTTGTTTTTTAACCCTTGGTTTCTCAAAGACTGCTTCCCTTTAGAGGTTTCACTACCCTGCTTCATCTGGCTATTTCAGTGTCTGCCTTCCCTGTCCCTCAGTGCTCACAGAGAACAACTACAGATTTCTTCCATTTCACATATATATTTGCCTAATCCTTAATTTCCACATTCTCTACAAATACAGTCCTACCCACAGACTATTAATTCCTCTCCTTGTTTTCTGTACACATCTGTTGAGGAGTCCTGATTGACAGACCTGCTTGGAACCTGACAGCAAAGGTGATTAACAGGTTAGATGGAACAACTTATACAAATTCCATTGGAATAGTATTTAAAAGCTTTTATTATAGTATATCTGAAAAATTGAGACTGTGTGATGGAGTCATGACTATTCAGCACTTAACACCTTGTAGTGTTGTCATCATATATAATCTCATTCAGGAGTCAATAGCAGGCTTCTTTCTGTAAGAAATGGTTGTCAACTTCATGTTGATGTGAGCTCTGTGTTTCAGAGAACAGAGGTGGTTTGCCCGATACTTGCCAATTACTTTATCAGGCAAAAAATATATCATTTCTCTATGGGTAAGGATCTGCCAGAATTATTGCCAAACATCTAGTTTGCCAAAGACATAGTAGTTATTTCCAAAATACTGAGGAAAGTTTTTGGTCTAGAAGCTCAGGACCATCTTCCAAGCTGAGGTCCAATAATCAGAGGAAGAACTGAGAAGGGGGAAAATACAATTGTGCATGAATGCTCTGACAAACCTCTGGTAAATAGTAACAGAAGTTTGAATGCTTCCCAAACTGAAGAATCTTTCCTGTAAATATCATCTGAAGTGTACACAACCAAACTCCCTGGTGCTATGAGTTACAAGAACACCTACACCTATGCAGGTAGGTGTGGAGAGGGAGGCAGGTCTCCTGGATTTGATCTTGTAGATAAACATGCTTTCCCTTTCTGTCACAAGTATCCCTGTAAACTGTTGTAACACTATTTTGGATTTCATAAATAAATACTCTAATGAAGAGTCAAGCTAATTACAGTAGATTAACATTAGGGCATCCCATTAAGAATGTAGTATCCCAAAATATTTTTCCAAGGTACCCAAAGGGTAAGAAAGGTCACCTCTACAAAACTGTGGAGCTAGCTTAGAAATTAGTAGTGCTGAGATCAGTATGAAATAAATGTCTTCTAGACACCAAAGGCAGTGAGAAAAGTTCCTTTGTATACAGCAGGACTTTCCAAGGACCCGAAGGAAATTTATAACAGCCTCATGCACCTTTTCTTGATTTAACTTTAAATAAAATCAGTTTTGTAAATGGGCAAGAATGAACACAACCTCACTTCATCTTTTCATAAGCGCAAGGTGCTGAGAAGTGCTTATTAAAGCTGCAAGTGCTTGAAGCATGCTGGGATACCCTCTGCCAGATGTATGTGTCCCTTACCTCATCTAGCCTTCTGTAAGTTTCTTTTTGTTTACAAGCCATCCATATGGCAGCATCATTAAACATGTCATAAAAAGACTACTCAAGTGGTTGTCTTGTTACTCTAATGAAATTACATGTTTTTTAAAACCTTGCCATTCCAACTGCCATATGTTATGAAAACTCGAGCCTACTGGGATGCCATTTCATGTAAAGTTTAAGTGCCTCACCGGTGAATATAATTAACCATAATAGCATTTTATTAGCTTTAGTTACGACTGCAACTAAAATAACACTTTGCAAGTCATGCCAGCACACATAAAAGAGAAAGTAAGTACAATGCATCAGCTAGGAAGGAGACAGCTACTCCCAGCAATTGCCCTCCTGTCTGGCCTAGCCAGCAGGGGTAGAGGATAATCCTTAAAAATCGCTGCTATAGGGCATAACCGTTGCCACTGGGAGGAGAGCGAGGCGGGGGGTGACTGTTGAGGACTGCTGAGGGAAGCCAAAAGCCAGACTGAGCTGCAGAAGGAACACACTGGAGAACCATGTGAGGGGAAAAAGCTGTGGCTCCTTTATGCTAAAAATGGGTTTCTTGGTCAATTTTGCGGACTTGGATTCTTATTGCTGAAAGAAGATGCAGTGCTAACACTAGGTGCTTAGTTGGCATGGGGACGATGGTGACATCTAGAAGGATGGTCGTGACATGCAGCTGCAGACAATAACTTCTCCAAATGGCAGACCCGAGGCAATTGCCACTACTGAAACTCCATAAGGTTAGATTTTCCACTAAACAACCTCATCTTTTTCTCTCCAAAGTAAGGTGAACATCCTGATACATCTGATCCTCGGCATCTAACCCAGATCACAACTGGGAGAAGACATGAAAGAGAAATGAGAGATGATGATACAGAAGGGAAGAGGATAGGGGAAAATGGGCAAGGTAGAACAAATAGAGGAAAAGTGAAATGCTTACACAGGTCAAGCAGCAGCACCAGAGGAGAACAAACATTCAGAAAAAACCCCACACTCTTAAACACTGTGTGCTACTGCTGATGTCCACAGATCCTTGCTGAGACTGTTGAAGCTAGTTAGATCTTTCGTGCATGTAGGAACCGTATGTGAACAGTTTCTTCCTGCCTAGGAAAGAGCTAAAATATCCTGGGATGGATCCCAATACACTGTTATGAATCTGGGAATACTCCAGAAAAGAGAAGTTTGGCTCTATCTGCCCCTTTCCCCCTTCCTTTCCTTATGACTTTTTCCAATCTTCTGTAGTACCCACTGTAACATATTACTGTCACCACAGGTCTGTTTCTGCTTAGCTAGTTACTACCAGTAAAACAACCAAAACAACAACAAAAACTTCTTGAAACACTGGAGATAGACTTCATACGGCAAAAGGAAGCAAGATTTTGCCTGAAATCTACCCCCACCTCTTTCAAAATGCTCTTTTAATAAAATATGTTTCCTAGTGAATAATAAGATGAAATACAGAGCAAGTCAAGGAAAAAAATGTACTTCTATAACTGCTTTAAATAGACAACTTTAGAAGTTTCATCATAAGGAGGGTTGCTATTCACTTGAATGAATCTTAACCTTTCTTTAGGGTGGTGAAGTATGTAGTGGAAGAACTTGGTGTTACCTTTGATCATGTTAATTATCAGGACAGGATTTTATCTTTACATACATTGAAAATACAAAAGAAGAAAATAAAGATATTGATCTTTTAAAACTTGTTTTATGTATTATAGCATTGCAATTAGATAAAATCCTGCTGCTACAAAACCTGACAGTTGACAAAAATGTTTCAATTCAAAGGCAATTGGCAAAAATGGTAGCAGGTGAGGGACCACTAGCCACTTGGATGGATGAATATCTAATTTGATTTCTTGTATTTATTTCAGTATTAGAGCAGACTTAGGAACTGAACCCAGATGTCTTGATTTCCAGTCTCGTAGCGGAAAAGTTGGCTTTATTTTTACATCTGTTTATCCCCTTTAATAATTTTCCTGTCATCATAATGTTCTTGGGGAATAACACATATCAGATCTTCATGATATTCTCCAAGAACTGCAAGTTTCTATGAAATCATTGGTGCGTTGTATTTCTGAATGGAAGACATTACTGTCTTTGTTTTTTCTGTGCACTAGGATAACTGAGAAGCGCGGTGTGTGCGTGATACCATTTCTCACCACATTTTACATCCCTACATAAAGGGAGATCGGAGTTTCAGTCTGATAAATCTTTTTTCTTTTTTTCCTGCTATCTCTCTTCCTCTGTCTCACTGGAGTATTTTAAAATGAGTTACCCTGACTGAAATGCATTCTTACGTGGCCTGGCTGCTATCAGTACATCTCGGTGATGTGCAACGAATTTGGTAGAGCTATCTTTTCAAAGACCTCATTTGATCCAAAGATTGATGCCATCAAACTTCTTCACTTTGATAAATCAATCAAAAGCTTCCTTGGGTCTTCTGACACTATTTGGCAGCTACTCATCCAAGACAGGGCATCATTCAGGAGTCAGCCAGTACAGTAAGAGTCTTTGACCTTTTTGACTGTGCTTGCCTCCTGCAATTATTTGTTCTTTGTATTAGTTTAACCAGGATGAACTGATATGCTGGTGATATTGATGATTTTATCTTCAAAGTCTGGGGACATTTCTTCAGTTTTGAATGATTAGGGGGTAAAAAAACCCACACTGTAAACTCTGTACCCTCTCATCATGTTTATAAATTCTTCTGCAAATTATCATGGAAAAAAAGACTAATAAATTTTAGAGGAGAATAAGACAAATCAATCCTCGGAGATTCTTACGAACAATTAATTCTACTTGAAAGGCAAAAATACAAGGGCTTCCTAGTATTGCTTTGAAGTAGCATCATGCCTTTTAAACCCATAATCTGGCCGATTTGATGTTCTATGCACCCCAAACTCACCATTTGCATCCCTTTGAAGCACAGCAACAAGAGTCTTAAAACATCAGAAAGCCTTTCTCAAGACCTGGCAGACATCAGACTTGAGTTCCACTCCTGTTTCTCTGCTGAGTTTCTTACCTAACTTTCACCATCCTAAATGTCTGGTTTTATTCCTCCACATTTTCTGTCCTCTCCATTAAGATGGCAATCTGTCTGTGACGGAGTCTGACTGACATATCCTAGGCGCTGGTCTCATCTGGACTGCAGACTGACATCGTGACAGATCAAAGCAGAATGTTGACTCATTGGTCATAGACCTGTCACTAGTGGAGCCCTTGATTTCTGTTGATGTGCTTATTCTTCAGAAGCAGTCACTAACTAAATTGGGGAACATTTTTCACCAAGAGGTTTCAACAGACAAGCTAGCTAATTTCTATTACAATATTTATTGCTTATACCATATGACTGGTTAGTCAATCAAGCGACACTATCATCCATTCCTACCTGGATGAGAGATATTCTTTAAAGAAGAGGATATCCGATAAGGAATCTATTGTATAACTTATATGTAATTTCTCTATCATATTTTGACCAAACTCTCCCACCTTTCCAAGATCCTGTCTCTTGTCCACCTCATTTAACACCAGATGGCACACTGAAATAAGTGGTTTCTACATCCTTCAAGCAACTGAAAACTCTTTATGACCTCATGGAGAAATCAAGGCAGAACATTTCTGAGAAAAAAAAACGTGTGACACACATATCTGGTATAGCGTGTGTGTACAGCAGACATTTCAATATGTATATTTGTTTAATATTTTTATTTTGGCATTGCTCAGCCTTGAAATTTTCACTGATAAAAAAGAAAGAAAACTTTTAAATTTATATTGAGAAAATCTCTTTGTGTTCTATGGCTTTTCTTCAGCGATCCAGAAGATCATTAAAGAATATCTACAGGGCCTCCAGACTGAGTCTAGTATTTATATTTATAGCTGGCAGTACATTAAAAAAACTCCTTGCACCTTTAAGCTTTTTTTCTTCCATAAGTAGCTAAATTCATTAAGTCCTTTGCACCTGTATTCCTCTAATTTTACAAATCTTCCCCTAATTGCTACTTTTGACACTTCTTATTGACAGGAACATTTCTGTATGCAATACATGCTTTTGCTTTTTCACTGCATAGGGATTCTCGACTGAAGTTTCTCTAAAGTACATTCTTAAGCACATTGAATTTCACATGGGCCATAAGGGGATTTTATCATTGAGTTAATGATGGTGGTATTAAACACCTAAACAGTAAAGTATTTTGAATACCACAATGATGGGGTTTTTTGCAAACTACTCATGAACAACCCTGTGTTGCAGTTTTTCTCTTTTGTATAGAAGAACTATGAGTAAAGGAGCAAAAGAATGTTCTTACATTAAATACAGAAGAATATTTCACAGTAGTATTGCTTTCAATTTTGAGTTCATGCATAATAGAGCGTGTAATCTAATAAATGTTTTGTTTTACAGAGGGTAATGTAAAACAGAAATAATGTCTTCTGTCTATTGTCAAGCGTCTAAATTGGATCTCTACTTGTTATATCTTAGGATCTATGCTTCTAATGCTCATCCAAAACACATCTCAAATTTCATGTACTTTCTCTTTTCTTCCTATGGCTTTCCTCCTTCTCCTCTGTCCAATCCTACAGCAGTTTTATCCTCGTCTTCAGCCAATTCCCACCCATTCTACTTCTTTGCAACACTCTGCCTGCTCTGGCTTTGATACAAGTGAGTAATGAGCTGAAAAATCTCCTCTACAAGCCCTGTTTTTCCAGGAATCTTTTCCTGGCTATTCTCCATTCTAGCATTCTGCACAGTCTTCTTCCTGAAATTTATGCAACGCCTTGATTTGCCTTTGAATAGTGAGGGCTGAAACCAGAAAATATTTCTGCAGGAAACCAGATCTGCACAAAATGGGATCTAAAACACTGAAAATATGTCATCCTTGCATTTTCTTCCTTTTTCATCAGTAACCCTATTGCATTATCCTAGATAATGGCTATAGACATTGCAATTTGGACAATTAGAAACCTCTGAGCCCTACAAATCCCATTGAAAACCATATCCTGGCTTTTCTGAATATCGTCTGTGCTTGGTCTTTTTGTTGTTGTTTTTACTATGTAAGTTATTCAATTTTCCTAGCCACAGACATGTTAAGTAGTTACAATTCAATTTATACTGAGGTATAAATTAACTTCTTTTACTAAACCCACAGTGACAGGACTAAATTCTCAAAAAGATTAGCCAATTAAGGTTTTCTTCAAAGTGGAAATGCCAATGGAATTTTTATGGAGGAAAGTAAGACTTATTTAAAAATTAAACCAAAAATCATTGCCACACCATTCAAACTCACTTGGCAAGTGGTAACAAAAATGCCCAAATCAAACAAATTGGAACATTTGCAGTGTACATGTATATTAAATAAGAGTTTTTATAGTAATATGAGTCAGAGTCAGGACTTTATATATAGTATTTTTAAAGAAACCAATGTCCTTTATTAATTTAATGGCAAAAGACATCTTTGTAAGTTTCACAGTTTCTGTCACTGCAAATGTGGGGTTTGGTCTAATAGCATTAATGTCAGTGGGAAAACTTCAGCTACATTTAGTGGGAACAGGTTCAGCCTCTAAAATTCCTTTTAGCCATTCCTACAAGCTCCCATCAACTACTCATTTGTTTCATTTTATTCTAATTTTCAGTATTTTTTCACATCAGTCTTAATAACTCTCCTTTAATACTCAGATTGTAAAGTTGATAAGATTGTAAAGAGTAGCTCTTTTATAACATTTATAAGTATATCAAATTGTATGTCTGCAATTTTTGCATCAAATAGTATATGCTGGGAAACAAGGTATGACAGTGAATTTTCAGGTCTAGTGGCAAATGGAAGGTCAATGTAAAAGGATGGTAAAATAAAAAATTCTAGGAAAAAAAGACTATATGGAAGGAAGGAAAGATTTTATTGGGGAAAAAAGGACCATTATCAAAGCAAGATAAAAAAACAGCTCTTGAAAAAATTTAGCATGTAACAAAAGATACTCCAAACATGTCAAAGTCCGGGCCGTGCAGCATGGCATGCCATGTGACCAACATATTCCAACTGTGTTGTCCAAACATTGAAAGTACTAGTCCTTATACTTGCCTGCTCATTCTATGGAAAATATGACTTCCAGTAAGCTTGCATCAGTAAATGACATACAAGAAGCTATGAGGAACATATATTTATTTTTTGAAACACATTTTAGCAGACACAATCTTTCACCATAGAGATGAATTAATGATAAATCAAGGATAAAATAATCCCAGTTGCATTTTGGGAGGCTTTTGTATTTAAAAAAAGCCAAAAATAACTAACTACAAATATATATATATCTATGATGGCAGTGTATATGAAATAGTATATTCACAGTCTAAGGCGGCTTTTACCTTTCACTGTAAACTTGAAGTGGCTCATTTAATTTCCTAGAAAATTTCTCGCTTATGTGAATATTTCCAAGCAGAAAAGTACTCATTTTCCAGGGAAAGTAAAAGGCTGTGTAATCAGAACCAGACTTATTTCTGAAAGGAAACTGGCTCATTTTTAGAGTGAAAATATGTCTTGCATTAAGGAAGTGTGATCATTCTGGATTTTGTGACTTCCACAAAGCAAAAACTCCAAACCCCAAATCCTATTTGTGAAACAGAAAGAATAGGACTTTCCATACTGGATCAAACCAGAGGCCTGGGTAGTTCAATATCCTGTTTGTCACTACCCGAGAGAGCAGCTACAGAAGAAAGCGTGAGAACTCCCCCAAGGAGCTCGTTTGACACAATCTATCCCCCCTCTCCTCCCAAGACAAATTCTAAGGGTAATTCTAACTTCTAAAGTTGGAAAATTCTATAAGCTCTTAAATTAAGAGCTTTAGTATAAGTTTCAGAAATTTAATATAACATATAATATTGATTGAAGGTATTTTTGAATACTTCTCCTATCGTAAGGTTGTAAGTCACCCTTGCTTTGTAGTAATGAAGTGTGTGCAGGCACATATATTATTTTAAGATTTGTAAGAAAGAGTTGCCAGATATTGCTGTAATCAACTCAATATCTGCAACCAATTAGAACATTTCCCTCATTTCTATTGATGCTTCTGAAGCATTCAGAGAGAAGAAGGGAGAAAGAATGAAAATGAAAATGGGGGGAAAATGGAAAAAAAAAAAAAAAACAGGGGAAAAAAATAAAAAAAAAATTTGAGAAAAACATTACCTGGTCAGAAATGTTACCTGGTCAACAGTCAAACAATTCAAACAACCCCCATGTAGCAGGGGATGCATGAATGGATGGGGATGGTGAGTGGTGCTGGGGACGTGCTATAGGACAGACATGAGTTGTCGCTGGGTGGGACATTGCTGCGGCAATTGCAGGCTGAACATCAGTGACTGACGGTGAAGCATTAACCGCCACGGCCTACCTGCAAGTGGCCTGATGCTAATGTGAAGTGGCAGCCGAGAGCAGCTCCATACAACTTTCTCAGCCTCCCTAAGTAATTGGTAACCTCTGAACCCTGCTCACATGAGTAGCTGGGGAGAGCTGCTCCCAGTTAGGCAGAGAGGTCAAGCCAAAGCCTGATTGTCTGGACCTTCAAACATGTGACCTTCCTCAAAACTTTCTTTCTCACACCTAAAGATCGTGCCACTGGCCCCCAGAAGTGCACTTTGATCGGTGCTTGGAGCACTTTGTTTACCTTGTGTATTAAGCCCAGTCAAATGTGCTTGAACTGTACAGTATCAATTTTTCCTAGATCCTTTAAGTTTGGGCAAAGAGAAACTAACCTGTCTTAGCAAACTTCTACCTTACTTAGTGCTGATCTCGGACTTTTGCAAAACTGACAGTGTCACTAATCTAATCCTGATGTCTGCAAAGAAGTTTAACGCTTGGAACACCCAAATGAAGTTTAACTGGTGCAATTTACTGAACTTTTAGGTCCAGAAGTTTTCTGGGGCACGTTCTGCTTTTAGATTGAATATGACAATATGTCCTGATTAGCCCAGTGTTGTGAGAAGTGGAATCAAAGCCTTGTTCCAGGCAGCTATGCAGTACTTCAGCATTCCCAGTCACACTTAGCATTTAACCATGCATGCACTAAAGTTTTGCCAGAGCTTTTGAGAGAACAAATCAAGTCTTTGATTTTTAAACAGGAATGATAAGAATGGAAGTCAATCTCTGTTTAGTTTTTATGGCCTTTAAATATTTTAATTTGGAAAAAAGATTCAAATATTCTAGTTGCAGGATGAAGTGGTTATTTCTTTTTTGCTTCCACTAGCAACATTTTCTGGAAGATAGACCTCATTAGCTGATCGTGCTCCCACATTCCAGATAAAGCTTTCACTACTTGCTTTACACCGGCAGCAGCTCTTCTGTTGCCCAGCATCCTCAGCTTTGGCTCATGTTAAATATCTTATTTTCTTGAATAATTAAGAAGATAGTTTGGAGGGAATTATTGATATTTTCTTCCTACCTATCCATCTACTCTACTATCAGCTTCTTTTCCTGTATTTTGATTTTTGTTTTGGTAGAAATAATTTTCATTGCAGGTCACTAAAAACTGGCAATGGTCCTGCTCACAGTGGTATTAAGAATAACCATTTTGGCATTCTCTGATACTGAATTTCACACAGCAATCACTGACAAGCCCTAAAATTGTTGCAAATTTTACCAGTACAAATGGACATCCTGGTACTCTGAAAATTTGGTACTCACTTAACCTAGTCAAATTCTTTTACAGTTTAGAAGGGCAGCTGCCTTGCAGTGACCGTCAATTTTATTGTACAAATCAATTTGTCTCCACTGACGGAAAATAATTGCAAAGCAAACAAATTATCCATGCTACATTGAACCCTATTCACTCCGGGGATGCTGAGCTTACAGCTTGAGAAGATTTTCCTCTGCCTGTCTCAAAAATAGAGCTTGCTATTAAAAATCCTCAACAAAACATTAAAAAGTCTTACTGCTCTTACTCTTACTGCTGCTGGAGAAGTTCAGAATTTTGTATTTGTCTAGGCATTAAGATGCCATTATGTGGAACTTTTCTGAGTATATTCAAACCCAAGTCTATGACAGAGTTTTATATACTGAATTTTTAGTAGAAAGATCACTGTTGTTGAAAGTGAAGTATTTGGAAGCTGCTGAAGGCTTACAAAGTCACTTAGGATATTATGTAAAAGCACAGTCCAGCAGCTTTTTATATAGGACAATATCCACAGAGGGATTTAAATTCCTGAATAGGCTGTAGGGTTGGAGTGCATTTACTCAAATTTCACTCCTCAAAACCACCACTCTCTTTTCATCTGCCACTGGAAACATTCAAATTCTGTCAACGCACCTAATACCCAGCAATTCTACTCCTTCAAACCCCACAAAGTACCTCCGTGAAGGGTGCTGGTCTGGCTGCCCTGCTTGGAAGATGGAGAGCATCAGTTTGGACTCCACAAACTGTGGATGCAGGTCTCATTTCCCAGCAACCACCTACCGGTGACTAGGATTCCCCAGTAAAGGTGGACAGCCCTTGGAACTGGTCCCAGCTGTAGTACCCTTACTTGAGCAAAGCCATACTGCTTCTTTCTCCCTATGGCACAACAAATATTTAAGTACTTTGGTGAAACGTAGAACAAAATTAACTCCTCCTCAGGAGCACTCTCAGATAGAGGTTTCATCCACTCCTCCATATCCCTGTGAAGCCTCCCAGAAGGCAGGGTACCCTCCAGGGTGGTGGCTCCACCCAGCTCCTGGGAGGATTAAGATGAGGCCAGCACCAAATCCCAGTAAAAAAAAAAAAAGAGGGGCCTGCCTTCGGAGAAAGGTCTGATTATAAGCCTCAAGGGGGAAAGACATACAGCTAACAGAAGAAAGATCTTGTGCCCTCAGCACTCCCTAAGGAGTCAGGAAAGTCTCTGATTAAAATTTTCTTGAATCTGGGGGTCAAGGGCATAGTATCTACTGTAAGTACAGATCATGAATGTCAGCTCACAATTCTAACTGAAGATGTCCAGCTTCAGACCACACAGTCTTTACAGGTTTTTGCCCTAAATTCAATGAGAGAACTCAGTGCCAATCTTGCAAGCCCTACAATGTCTAGACAATGTCTAGTGGGAAAAGATTTACATCCAGTGAAAATAGAAATGGTAATTATACATATACATACATATATATATATATATATTTACTGTCACCTGCTTAGATTTCAGGTGCCGAAAGTGAGTCTTTTTCTCTTTTGAAATACTTTCTCATTTTCCAATTCTTTCAGTATTCTCTGCTATCAGTAAATTTCAAAATAGCACCACCTTACTGATTTTTAAATAAAAATGGGGGTTACATAAGCAGGGCTGATGCTACTGTTTCCAGTGCGCCCCAAAGATCACCTGGGTGGTAACTTCTTGTCCCAATAAACCAGTCTTTAAGGCTGCATTTCATTCCAAATGTAACTATATCATTTCACTGCCTCAGCATTTCAAACAGAGATGCCACCTGGTAAGAGATGCACCAGTATGCTGCACTTTTTCTCAAAGATGACATTGAATTAGATGTTTGATGAAATACATCCCACATGGTTTCTGTTTTTTAAGGGTGGGGGTTCCAAGAAATGCGTCCTGTGGTGTCATTTCAAGTGTAAATTAAAGCCTACTGGACTGTCTGTATCATTTAATGAAAAATTTTAGCAAGATTTATTAACCTGTATTGATATAAATTTGTCAGGGGTAGGTTGGAAGAGCTCTCAGGTTTTCTAAATTGTGGAAATAGGCACTCATTATTAGAAAAAAGTTGTAAAATTACCCCAGCAAAGGAAATAGTTACAGTAAAAAGTCTACTTCTTGTTTGACACCATAGAACCTTCATGAAAGCAATGCCTTAAGAGAGCTCTAAGTCCACAGAATGAGGCACAGACTGGGGTAAAGCTTCCTTCTTCTTAGGTGTCAAAGTCAGCAAACCTTTAGAGAAACAGCAGTGAGAAGTCAGACTTCCTCAGTCCCAATGTTCATCAACCACCTCAAGCTACTTACCAGACATGAAAGAAAAAGAGAGGACAAGAAGTCAGTGGAAGGAGTTACAAAATACTTGGTAGCATACAGCCTAAATTCTTTAATGACATTTTTAGTAAATGTTCTTGCTGCCAAATGCAGTTTGCTTCACCATTACATCTGTCTCCATTAATAATGTGTAACTCCACTTCAAAATTATTCCTATAAAGCACTTTCTTAACAGCAGGCATTAACTCACATTGCTACAAAAGTCAGTAGAATTTGTTTTTTGTAGATGTATGGAGTTCTTTATCTGAACATTTGCAATTTAAAACACTACTTAGAACTACGAGAATTCCTGACAGAAATACATCCCGAAAAAGGCTAACGTCAAATCACTAGAGACACATTTCTATGATCCTGACCTGGGAAGAACATTGCTCAATCTAGGCTATGATGGGAAAATATTTGAAACAGGGACAAATTTCTCATTGACCTCCTCTTCCCCCACTGAGCTAACATTCTTCACCTCCACTTCATAATTTTTCATGGAACCAGAAGAACAACACGTATTATCTCCATATGTTTCTGCTCAACCTCTAGTTGCATTTGCAGAGAGGTTAACTTTCCAAATAAGAAGGGGCAAGAGTATAAGCTCCACATTTGTATAAGAAATAGAAAAGGCAAGAGTATAAGCATTCAGATGCCTGCACGAGTAGAAGATCTGAAAAAAAACGTGATATTTTCAAGAAAACACTTTTAATGAGATTTCCAGGAGATCTTTCAGCTGCAACCCAAATAAATTGAAATATTTTTGCCTATCAACTCCATCATGTGTAGCTTCATATCTACTTTCTGCTGAAATTATGTGAATTTTTGCAAAGTAGTATCTGGAAGGAAAAAAATCGTGTGTGAGTTAAAAAAAAAGAAAAAGATTGGTTTCACCCACTCATTAACAGCTCAGGAATGGTCTGTGATCCACCTTTATTAGCATTGTAAGCTAATACTAATTATTACGTGTGCTAAATTACAGAATAAATATTTTAAAATAAAACTTGGCTCCTACTGGGCATTTTAGAAGAATGTCTATTTAAATGTCAGCTATTTCTGTCTCTTTCTTTGCATCTAATTTATCTGCTAAACACTAAAAGCATTAATTATGTGGTTATCATAACATCATTATGTAAAAGGAACCAAAATGAGCTCTAAGCTCAATCATGTATAAAGTAAACAAACCACAAACAGGCAGATGGCACATTTGGGACCTGACTGCCCTGTGAAGTCGTTTACTGTTTTAAAACTGAAAGAGCAATGTCTACATGGTCCTTGTCACTGTTTTAGCAAAATCATTTTAAAAACACCTTTTCGTTCAAACTGGTACAACCCTGCTTGCAATGGCCATGCTTCACAGGCTCTGTACATGAATTTGTGAACAATGGCTTTCAGACCTACTCTGATTTAACATTCAGGTAACTCCTTTACCTTTAATGTGTTTCCTCCCAATTCCCACCTGCAGCTCTGAGGGATAAGGAAGCCCTTTGCACTCATTTAATATTTCATTAATTGCATTTTACATCCACAGTATAACCATGCACTGCTACTAGGAGGATGAATGGAAACACTGTATTAAGATAATATTGATTCATTTAACCAGCACAAAATGAAGAAAAGGTCAAACTGGGGCAAAGCTGGGGCAAGCAAATGCATCCCTGGCAGCTAACTGTTGTGATTCAGCTACCAACAACTGCAGGAAGGGCAGGGGAAGGGACTCTCCAACACTCACTAAAGTGTGCCATTAGCCTGTTCTTTGGAGTCATCAGGCTGCCTCGAGTTGGTTTTTGCCCCCTAGGCAATCATCACAATTAATTGGGCATGCAATTTATCATAGACTAATTAAGTGGCTTCTACTGCATTTATCACTGCTTGTAAAGTGAGGGAGCTCATTCTGGCTTTTTATTTGTATCACTCGCAAGGCAGTTTAAAGCACATGGATGCAGCACTTCTAGATGCTCATTAGATTCCCAGGAACTGAGCACAGTTGGGAATGGCAGTCCACTCAGTGGTTTGGGGCAGATGTGCTTGTATTTGCAAGGGTATTAGGGTGGTTTCTGCAGGAAAAGACCCTGATAAACTTATGGGCGTGCGGAGGTGTGTGTGCTTGCAATTATGCCTACTGTCCATTGACTTTAATCAAAATTTGAGAGGATGATAATGATCTCAAAAGAAAGAAAATCTGGTAAGGCTCTCACTCAGAAGGCAACTTTACAGTGAGTTTAGCCCTGATTGAACATTGGGGGATCCTGGGAATTCTACCTTGAGACACAATTTAATGGGACATCAGACATCCTTTGTTCCTGTGCTCACAGAGCTGTGTGTACTAACGACTGCTCCTGTGTTGTTATAACTTTCTACTTCCCTCAGAATGTTTGATTTGCTCATGCTGATGTGGGAGTCATTTTGCAGTTGTTAAAGAACACACAAATTTGAAAGGAAATCTCCTTTGAAACAAATTCCATATTTACAACTATGTCACTTTTAATGTCAAGGCAGATCAGTGGTACCTGTATAGTCATGGTGGGGTACAGTTGCTTCTGAAAGGCGTTTTCTCACCAGAACAGTTTTAAGCAGAAGGTCTGGTGGCTTATTCCTGCTGACATTAGGCTGAGAGCATTCATGTTAGGCTGCCTTTGCTAGTGCAACACATCCTACATCATTGAGCCACTGTAGATATCCCAATCCCCCCACCATTGGCCAAGGAAATAAAACGTAAACTACTCCAAAGTCAATGTTGATGTCACCAGTCAGACACCTAAAAAGCTCCAGGCTGTGTATGATATTTTTTATTATTCTGGAGTTTAGCTGTGTGCCATTGTCTACAGAAGAGTGAATTACATGAGGTAATGAAAGATGGAAGAATTAGAATCTAAATGATAAGAGGGAAAAAAATGTTCAGCATTGTTTCTGTAATTGGCATAAGAAAGTAATCTCTTCTTATCAAGATAAGGCAGCTCAGCTACTTTATTTGATTATGAGGGCATTTTAGCAAATACATCTGAGCCTTTATAATGACTACTCCCATATACCCCAAAGGGTTGTGTGGTCTCTTCTCTTAGTTTGTGCACTGCAAAGTTGACTTTACACACAGAAAACCAAGATTGCAAAAGCATTCCTCAACAGGGAGACATTTCCCATCTGGTCTTCAGCTCCTCATTGTGTTTCCCACCCACTTGGCCACAACATTTATTTTTATAAACCAAACTGCCAGGAGCATGCCTGCACCACCCTTTTTACATTTTTAACGTGGACTAAATAGAAGAAAACATCTTGTATTACACCAGCTTCAGGCCTCTGCATTTACCTCCCTGTTCACATTGATTTTCAGTCATCATTGAGGGTGGAGGATATATTTAATGTAGAGCTATACTGCACACTACTATGTTGAGTGGTGATAAGTTACCTGAGTTACCTTGAAGCCAAGTACATGTGGCACTGGAAATTGTCTATCCATAGCCTCACTGTGCTCTTCAAAGCTCTTTTTCCCTCATTTTTTGATGTGCCACAAGCTTCTTACTTTTGCAGCAGAACAGGAGCTGAATGGATGCTAGCAGCAGCCAGGGGAAAGCAGAAGAGTCTTTGACCTTTACTTTACCCTAAGATGTGTCCCTAGAGAAATATAAGACTTAAAGTTGTCATACAGGCTAACGCAGCTGAAAAACTTTCTCACAGTCTGGGGGTTAATACGCAGTATCTGCTCCATGCCTGCCCTTTGCCAAAATCCAATAGTCTATTCCTACTCAAGAAAGCATTCAAACTTACATTCAATGAGGGGCAAGTGGCCAGTTCCCACCAGAGGGTTTTCTGCATCACAGTTTCTAAAAGTCTCAGCAGTGGAGCTTAGCTTTATTTATGTAGTAAACTACAACATCATCTTAATAAAGCTAAAAGTAGTAAAATGCCTGCAAACTACGAAAACCACTGCCTCAGAGTCAAATTGAAGCAAAGCACTTGAAAAGACTTTAGGATAATCATTGCCATTAAATAACTCATAAAGACTTCCACAACTATATAATATATTAAGGGGTTATTGTAAAGAAGATAATAGCTTTTGTACATCAGAACTGTATTCTTTTATATAAGCTTACAATTCAGTATTTCTACCACTATCTGCTACTGTATTTCTTCCCAAAGCGGAGAATTTCTGAGAAATTCCTGAACAGACAGGTCTTTCAGAGGAATGAATGTAGTGTATCATGTTGCTGTTTCTTCCCATCAACGATGTTGGCAGAGGCTGGATGAGATGAGGGTGGAGGGAGAAGAAAGAGGGAATGCGCTGCAGACCATTGCATGCCTGCCTGAGAGCGTATGTACTGTGTGTGTGATGTTACTGGTCAACAACCTTTAAGGAAGTCTCCCCCCTTACCATTACAGGCATTCAAGCAGTAGAAAAATACACTTGGAGTTCTCTTCTGAATTTTGTAGAAAGTTACACAGGTGTTCATAATCATACCCACAAACTTAAAGGTTATGATGATCTAAAGGGCAGACTTTTTAGGCCAGATGATTGTCTTCGTCTTCAACAGATTGTTTCTTTGTTTATTTATTTGATGTTTCAATCTACAATGGTCATCTTTGTGTAAAAAAAAAAAAAAAAGCAAAGCTAAGCACAATAGCTTATACACCTTCAGGGTTCTGTTAAAGAGTATCTGCAAAAACAGCAACCGTTGTACCTCTGCTAAATGAAAAGTTGTCTGTACAGACAGTAAACATGCAATGGAAAGATTGGACAGTCCTCACACTGCTCCTTCCCTTTCTCCTGGATATTCCTACCTGTAAAATCTTACCCAAAGTACTTCTCTAATCAATCATTTACTGGCCTCATAAGAAATTTGGAAACACGCTCCCTGACTTCTAAAATATTCTGGTCTCAAGCTAAGTGCCAGTCTTCATGATGGTAAACCACAGAATCTGAGGTCCATTCTGGTTTTTCTTCTCATGACTGAACCAGACAGAGCTGTGCTCTCTTATCTGTGCATACTGGTAATTAGGCTTTGGTGGAATTTTTACATATAAACATTTATTTCTACATGATAAAATGATATAAAAAGGACATTAAATGGTCCTTGGTAGAATTTTCCAGCATCCTCTTAAAAGATGAGATCCTCAAGTACCATCTAATCCCTGGGTATTTGAAGGCTACAGATTTCTTACTTTTGTCAGTAAAGTTCTCCAGCAAATCTACACACCTCTATGTGTAAGAATTGTGCCAAAAATAACCCCTACATTGCAAAATGTCTTCATTCCCCAACTAGAGTTGCTATGAAGATGTTTGCATCTAAGGTAGTCAAATCAGCCAATGGAGAGAAATACATGCAATTTTGGGACAATCCATCTGGTTTCAAAGCAGACATGAAGTAGGCCCCTAGTTTAGATGTGTAATGAAAGTGCTTGATTCCCTGCATTAGCTGTGAAATAGAGCTATTATCTTGGGTGGCAATATTTACATTAAAGTCTAGTGAGATGAAGCCCTCCACAGGCAGTCCATCGTTTCATATGTCCAGTCAGGAAAGTGTTTTTAACACACTTTAATAAGAGTGACGACCTTTCTGAAAACAGAGAGCATATTCGTGATACAGCGTTCTACCTTTTTGTCTTTTTTAATCGAAAACACATTTATACAAAGAGTGTAAGAAATATTAAATAGCTTACCCAGAATGGCTTAGCGATCAGAAAATGGTCCAGCTGGAGGGAAATATGTCATCACAGCAGTTTTCACATAGGAAAGAGCAGAACTGAAGACATAGCAGCTATACTGTATATGTCGGGCTATCGGAAATGGGGCTCTGCCTTCTCTATCTGGGTTTTCCATGTATGTTGACACAGCCACTGGAGTTTTCAGGTGAGCAACATGTGTGCTGACTGGACCAAGCCTTTCAGGAGAGGCAGTCAGAAGAAAATCCAATTTGTCAATACCAGAAGATGCTGAAATAGGAGCCATATCCCTGAGCATGCCAAGACTGATGCTTTTGGGCAAGAAAACAAGTAGATATTTGAGTGACTATTATTAATATCAGAAGCAAAGTAATCTGCGTATTTTTGGTATGCAGACTAGAGTAACTGAGCAAGGATTCTGAGATTTTGAAATTTGGATTTGCTCAACTCCTAAGGCTAAAATAAAATTACCACCTGGTGAAAAACAGGTTTTGACAAGTCCTCTACACAAAGAGTGATTTTGACTGGCTGCAGTGATTTATTTGCTAGAGACAGATTGATCTGTATTCAGTTTTTTTAAGTAAGTTTCTCTTTTCTCCATTCCTTTCTGAACTTTATCTTAAAAAAAAGTATAAATTTTGTCAAAACAAACTTCTAATTTCCTGGTTACCTACTGGAGAGCAGAAGTGTTGTCTTGAGCATTGCATTAGCCATACAACAGTGTTGTTTTAGCTTGCCATGACTCTGTGTTGCATTTGCTTCCTGGTAGCCCTAACCGCTAAACCTTACTGCTGCTTTAACCTTCCAGGTCTTACCTTTAATTTCATTAGTAATTCTGTTACTGAAGGTTTGCATCCTATGAACTGCCTAGATTTGGTATTTTACATTAATAAAAGCAGCAGAGCTGACTAAATCACATGTACAGTGCTAATTTTTGACATAAAAATTCAGATATTAATATTTTAGCCACATCAATGTTTCATTCCATTTAGCTGACAAAAAAAAAAAAAAGAAAAAAAAAAAAAAAAAAAAGAAAAATATGTTAGATTTTTTGACCCAGCCGCTTTTGAAGCCTTTATTATTTGACTTTAAACAACGTATTTTCATCAGGTTTTCAAAAATCAAAACTAATTCAAAGACAATATTATTTTCTTTCTTCCTAATGGCTCAAATATCTTTCTGATAGCAATAGAAAATAGTAAGTAGTATTTTACGTAACTTATAAGTCATTATTATTCACATAAATTTAGCATAAAAATATATCTCCATGTATATGTGCGTGTGTGTGTGTGTGTGTGTGTGTGTGTGTATGTATGCATGTGAGTGTGTCGGTGCATAAATTAAGAGATGTTTCAAATGAGCATTCTAATTTTTGGAGTTTGGCTTTGTGACATTTTTAATTTAATAAGCATAAAATCCCTTTCCTTATCTAGCTTTTCATTTATAGGATTGTCCATGTAGTTAAGAAAAAAAGTAAAACACCTCATGGGTTAATAAAGGCTCATGGCATTTCTTAAAGCCTAAGGAGGGCTGACCTGGTGGGCAGAGGGATGTAGAAATATTTCAGTGCTAGCCCAGCCCTGGTAGCAGGACATGGTGCCTTCCTGGAGCTGAGCCCTGACAAGAGGCTATCTGTTCACTGCACAGACACAACAATCTTACTTTGTTCTGCTCTCCCCAAAGTGCCGGTAACGTACCAGCTCAATGTAAGCACCTTTGCTTGGGGAAAGTGTTCGAGGCCGCAGTCAGAAGCACTTTGCTACACTGAATTTGTGAAACAAATGCAACCACATCACACAACCTTCGTCTTCCTAAAGCTGCTAATGTCCAGAGAAAATTCAAAAAGGTGGGGCCTCCCTGCCATGGCCTGTCCCCACTGTCTGGGGAGGATTACCTGCCAGCCACAAGGAGCACTCATGGAGGTGTCCGCTGGTCTGATCCAGGCCACTGTTTCCTGAATTCTTCTAGTGGTCTGACTGGCTCAGTGGTGGGTACAACTTCCAATTAGTCCAGCAAGAGCTTTCCTGTGGATGCAGTCATATCATCTCAAAAGTGTATTTCTTCTGCTTTCCCCAGGGAAATAGTTCTGCTTTTGGGCTAGTTCATTCGTTCGCCTTGGGTGGCTGTTGGGCCAGCGGAAGTCCCCACCACCATCCTGCCCTGTTCACACCACCCTGACACCCAAAAGATCACTATGTCTCTGTCTGCTGATCACCTGCTCTGTCTTCATGTGGTCAAAATGTTACCCAGACTGGGTAACAACTCTGTGCCAGCTTGGGTTTTGTAAGAATTACTATTTTTCCTGAACTGGCTGATCAGAAGGGATGATAAAATTAGCCTTATCCATGTCTGCTAATCCTCACCATTAGAGAGATTTATGTCATACTACCTCCCATGCAGCTCAGTTTCTTAATCTCTCCTTGAAATTTGTAGCATATTTATGATTAGACTGGGTAT
The DNA here is from genome assembly GCA_013400375.1 of Thinocorus orbignyianus. NCBI lineage: Eukaryota > Metazoa > Chordata > Aves > Ciconiiformes > Thinocoridae > Thinocorus > Thinocorus orbignyianus. The sequence goes on from VXBW01002927.1 coordinate 793,739, forward strand.
AACTTTCTTTGTGCTGCAGAGTAGATAAAGTATTCTCCAAGGCTGAGTAGCAGTCATACCATCCACTCCTCCAATACAGAAGCCATTCATTTTAGAAGCCACCTTTTCCCTGGATTACATAGATGTATAAGGTATGTTGCCTGTATTTATTTCTTTGTGCGTGTACATGATCTATCTCCCAGAGATTTGCTCTTTCTATAGGGTAAAGGTTTTTACTTGGAAGTCTGATTTTTTAGTAGATTTATGGACTATTTTGTAACTGCATTTCTGACTGACATTAAGGTCGACTGAGACATCCAAGGCATGACTTAATAATGTTCATTTGAATACTTGATTATGTGGTTCAAATGTATATTTAGCTGAAATAGTATTACAGACGTAAAATGCTACTTAATGTCAGTGTAAGAGCTATGCTGCCTTGTTTTAGTTACTGGTACGTTGCTTTCTACACCATATTGCTGCATACTAGTCTGTGATTTTTATCTATGAAACTTTATTTTCTGATGACAAATGTTATCTTTATTCTTTTTAAAGATGAATAAAGCAGTGAATTCTGAAGTCATTTTTTATTAATCTAACTTACATGGGTTTCACCAGTCTACTCATCGTTAATCATGTATTATTGCTATCATCTGCATTAGCTGTTACATGTGTAGCTTTAATAGAAATTCTCATTTTAAAATGGACCACTGCTATTGCACCTAAACTAATACCACTGTGCAGCTGAGGAGAGCAGGCTATAGTAAGCTGTGGATGTACCTAAATGAAGAATAAACACAGGGCTGTTTCAGCTAGCCTACTGGTCACTGATAGCCAAGCAAAAGTTAATGCAAATACATGCTAGAAGAACTGCCATTGGTTTCCATGTGGTTGATGAAACCAAGAAACCACAAGACACAATCCTCACTCTATCATCACCTTCATGCATCTTCTTAAAAAAAAATCTTTATCTTTTTCAGCAGCCACTGGGCTCAAACCACCAGCAACTTGCTAAGAGACAACTCACACCCACTTACATAGATTCACAAGCACACTTTATCCTCATCATTACAATACATCTTTTTTTAAGGTCCTGATGCTTAGAGGAACTCAAAACTCACAATAAATGCCTGCAAAATTCACTGGGACATTCAGACGCTTCATTGTGGCTGCCAAGTGCCCACCATGCCACTCACTCACTCCCCATACTCAGCAAAACAGGGAAAGAAAAATAAGATGAAGAAGTTCATGGGCTGATATAAGAACACAGTTACTGTCATAGGCAAAACAGAATTGATCCGAGGGAGATTAATCTAATTGATTGCCTATTAAAAAAAAAGATTAGGATAGTGAGAAAGAAAAAACAAAGCCAAAACCATCTTTGCCCCAGTCTTCTTTTTCCTAGGTTCAGCTTCACTCTTGACTCTTCTACCTCCTCCCCCTGAGCAGTGCAGGGAGATGGGGAATGNGACGCTTCATTGTGGCTGCCAAGTGCCCACCATGCCACTCACTCACTCCCCATACTCAGCAAAACAGGGAAAGAAAAATAAGATGAAGAAGTTCATGGGCTGATATAAGAACACAGTTACTGTCATAGGCAAAACAGAATTGATCCGAGGGAGATTAATCTAATTGATTGCCTATTAAAAAAAAAGATTAGGATAGTGAGAAAGAAAAAACAAAGCCAAAACCATCTTTGCCCCAGTCTTCTTTTTCCTAGGTTCAGCTTCACTCTTGACTCTTCTACCTCCTCCCCCTGAGCAGTGCAGGGAGATGGGGAATGGGGATTGTGATTAGTCCACAACACTTCACCTCTGATACTCCTTCTCTTCACGCTGTTCCCTTGCTCCATTATGGGGTCCCTCCCATGGGATACAGTCCATCAGGAGCAGATTGCTCCAGTGTGGGTCCCCCACAGGGCCACAGGTGCTGCCAGAAAACCTGATCCTTCATGGACTCCTCTCCATAGGCCAAATGCCCTGCCAGGATCTGCTCCTGTGCAGGCTCTCCACAGGATCACAGCTTCCCTCAGGACATACCTACCTGTTCCAACGTGGGGTCTTCCACAGTTTGTAGGTGGATATCTGCTCCACCACAATACTCCATGGATTGCNATTAGTCCACAACACTTCACCTCTGATACTCCTTCTCTTCACGCTGTTCCCTTGCTCCATTATGGGGTCCCTCCCATGGGATACAGTCCATCAGGAGCAGATTGCTCCAGTGTGGGTCCCCCACAGGGCCACAGGTGCTGCCAGAAAACCTGATCCTTCATGGACTCCTCTCCATAGGCCAAATGCCCTGCCAGGATCTGCTCCTGTGCAGGCTCTCCACAGGGTCACAGCTTCCTTCAGGACATACCTACCTGTTCCAACGTGGGGTGTTCCACAGATTGTAGGTGGATATCTGCTCCACCACAATACTCCATGGATTGCAGATGGACAACCTGTGTCACTACGGTCTTCACCATGGGCTGCTGGGGGATTTCTGTTCCTCTGCACCTCTTCCCCCTCCTTCTTCACTAACCTTGGTGCATGTGGGGCTGTTTCTTTCACATGTTCTCACCCATCTCTCAGCTGCTGGGCTTCTTTCTATCCTTTCTTAAATATGTTATCACGATGGCACCACCAGCTTTGCCTCATTGCAAGCAATCAAGAATAGCAGTAAAATTAGGGAAGAGAGTTGCAGATGAGAAGTAGGAGTAGGAGCACTCTCCTGTGGAACTGAACTACTCCTTGAAGTCAACAGCATAAAGGAGATCCCTGAGTATGGGGCAGCCTCTGTCTTGCATGGGTAAATGCAACATAGAACCTGACTTATCTCCTTTGACTCTGCAGCAAAAGGATGGAATAAACAAAACTAATTTGGGATGTTTACATGATGCAGCATGAAAGGCTTACGATGCTCGCCCTGTGACCGAGCAAGCAGTATTGTGCATGCCCAGCAGCAAAGCTCAAACAACTGTGGCACATCACTGGCTGCAGGTTAGGAAACACAAAGCCTTCAAAGTTAGGCAGCCTTTCTTACTGAATTTCTGTGCCAAAAGTTACAGTTATATTCTTTAAGGTTTTTGTAAATTTACCCTTTAAACTGTACCAGGCTTAATTTCTAATTATTGTAACACTGGTGGTATTTTTATACATGTCACTGTAGGTTAAATGGTGGTACCCAGCATATGTTGCATGGCATGCATTACACTGAATAGGCTGAGGTTACTCAGAGAAATTTTAATGAGAAATTAATAGCTTTTGCATTATGGCAGAAAAAAAAAAAACTTACCTTAAAACCGTAAAATAAATCTAATACTGCAGTTTAAGACTTCTATCAGATTATTCAAAATAACAATTACTAATGAGGTAGAAAAGAAGAATACACCTGTTTTTCACACATTAAGTCACAGATTCTAAAAGGGAAGGAGCAGAAATTAGAAAGATCTTCCTCAAAACCTGACATAATCTGGGTCAGTCCTGGTGCTACAACAAAATGCTTATTGATGGTGTGCTGCAGAGATGCTCTTCCCATATCCCACCATGGTGACATCGACACTAGTGCTGCTGTACCAGTGTGATACTGGTGGCATCTGGGAACCAGGAGAAGCTACCAAAATGGGAGGAAATCTCCCATTGATCACTCACTCCTTTAAGGAGACCTTGGGCCAGAAATTGCATGGCCACACAAAAGCCCCTACAGAGAAGCCCTTCCTCTGGTGTCCCCCTGCACATGATGGGTGGCTGGAAGTAGCATGCCTCCTTGCTGATGTCCAGCTTCCCCATCAAGGAAGTCGGTGTGAAGCCTTTTGGCAGCTTGACTTCAGACTACATGATGTCAGAAAAGACGAACGTCAAGCAGGATCTCTCCTCTGATATGCCGAGAAGACAAAGACAGCAGAGGAAGTATACTGCAACCTCCCCATCCACTCCTTTTACATTGTGGTAGCTTCAAAAGACAGATCTTACATAGCGAAGGAAGACGGCGTGAGAATACCTCTGACAGGAGCTTTGTAAAATGATGTATCATCTTCGGCTCACATTTCCATCCGAACCACCCAAACGGCTCTGTTTCCTGTTGTTCCCTCATCTCCTGAAGGCTGAATCTTCAGTGTTTCACTGCTGCAGGGAGGGTGCCCACCCATCACAGATCTTCCAGCCTGTCTGTGTGCATCGTCACAGAGACATACAGTGTTTTCTCATTTTGATGGTTGCTTTCATAACGGCTAAAGACATCTCTGGCTTGGTTTTGAATTGCAGTGCAATACTACAGTGACGGACACAAAGAAATGGCAGTGGCTTGGCAAACTCTGCTCGACAGCTGGTTCGCAGGACTTCAAAACAGACTGTAATATTGTTTTGGAGTGCTTCCCTTTAGCTGCTAAACTGAGGCATGAAAAGGAGAACTGTATAAACACTATGAAAAATGATCGCAGGAAGAGCTTCTATTAGTCAATGATTTTGACACTTAAAGTTTTGTTTTTAGGCAATTAGCTTAAGACACTTTTCTCTTCTATCTTTAGGAAAATAAAAATGTTCTTTCCTATATGTGGGTGGCCCAAGACTGGAGCATCGTTTTGCTACAGGAGACAAAGATGACAGCTGCAAACCTTTCTGTCTTTGTTTATTATTGTTATTTTTGATCTAAAAAAATTTTATGAATGGAACAAAGAGATCCAAAGTTTCTTTGGTATAATACATGCTTACAATTTTTAATTTATCTCCTGATATTTATTGTATGTGTTCTGGAATTTTTTCTATGATACAAATGTAGAAGTAATTTTACATATGACATGGGAAGGCTTTTCTCTTTGCTTTTTATGCTTGTAATGTTAGTTAGATTTGAATGCTTTGACTTGTCGGGAAGATTCATTGCTAGCAGAGCAATGAGGTCTGGACATTTGGCAGGTCAGAATGTTTATTAATGTGATTACATTGCACAGAAAAATTTGGCTCCATTGTAGAGAAGATCCCCTTTGAAATAAATGTGGAGACTAGGAAATTAATTATTAAGGAGGATGTTACAAAAACATACATCAATACTGTTCAATATGCGGTTGGAAGGTAATTGAAAAAAATTATGTAGACTCTGACTTAAAAGGAGAAGGAGCCTCATGAGCACACACTATAATTCCTGACAGCACCGTCTGGCTGCTGAACCTGTCACACTCCGAAGCAGCACTGGAAAAAGGCAAAGTCCAATCTGTAAGGCATGGTTTAGGCAGAACAGAGACTTACAGGAAACATTGGTTGGTTTTCACTTGTTTCTTACGTTTCTTGTATTTGAGAGTTCCAATCCCTCTATCTATTCTGAAAATATTTAATATGCTCCTAACTTTATATTCCATTAAACCCATCACAGGAACATCTTGCAGAAAGGTGCATGAGAGAGCCAATCACTGTGTTCACTTTTATTCATTAATTACAGAGCTGTCTATAGTTACTTAAATTTCACCACCACTTACCATCCTTTTAACCATATTATAGTTGTGGGATGGGTTGGTTTTATGTTGTTTTTTTTTTGTTTTGTTTTGTTTTGGTTTAGTTTTGTTTTTGTTTAACAAAATTTTCTGATATTAAACTCACAATTTTGATTGAAATAAATACTGAAGAAGATTTATGTAATCCAGTTAAGGATATGAATTCAACATCTTCTCTCCCAGATAAATGTACAACTGATTCTATATTAATCTCAAATAAGAATGGAAAGGTGATAATAATTTTGGTTGTATTGTTATTTGGCTGGTTTTACCAATTTCCTCTTCCCCTTCCTTCCTGCTGGACACCTCTTTTTGGGATGAGGTAGTTAGACACAGGGAGGCTACTCTTCTACAGTCATTTTTGTATTTCAGCTGACTTGGGTTTACTATGATTACTCGAAAAAATTCTAAATTGCCCTGTGAGAATCTAGGAAATACTTACAGAAAGCATCTTTTGAAGTGTACATAAAAAGAGCAGCTAATACTTAATAATTTTGCATATTGTTCTGATTTTTTAGCTTTACCTATTACTGGAAACAGAGTCTGGAGGTGATTCTAATGCTTACTTACCTTTGGCATACTTAGGACTCAGGGTTTCTCTAACTTGGCAAGACTGGGGAAGGAACACTTACCCACGTGCATGCAGTACATTCACTCCCGTATAATTATTTTTTGTTAATTCTACGAAACTGTTTTCCTTCATTTTCACAAAGTCTCCAGTCCTGCAGCCATTCAAACACATGAATAACAGACTCCTAACTTCAATCAGATTACAACTGGGAATAAGGTACTTAGGCATGTGCAGCATCTGGTTGCAGAATTAAGATCATTCATCTCTTGGGTCTTCTCTGGCAATTATGGTATGAGATCCGTGCACATGCAATGTGGGTTTCTTTACCTCAAATGAGCAAAAAAAGTTTCTAGAAATCAGAGGGCAATCTAGGCAGGTAATACAGCTCCAAACAATCACCCTATTCACACACCACAGCATTTAGCTGAGACTGAGTATATACACTTCATTAACCAGTTGAAGCGAAAAGGAAGTGTGGGCCTATGTTTCATCAAAATTAAGGACATTTAAGGATTGTCTCCAAAAGACCCCATTATATCTGATGTACAAGAGAGGAAAGAATCTGGCAAGACTGCTCTTCACCTAGCTTACCCAACTATCTTGGAAAAACTTTTTTAATGTCTACAAATCCTATTAACTAGCACACGGTCTCAAACAGTGCATGATGCACTTAGTGTAATATATCACATTTTAACCTAAATTCCTCAAGAATTATCTTGTGTATTTTCTATACCCCAGGATGTGCGTGTTTCCAGCAGTAAAAGTATTTACTATTTAAACTATTCATTGACATAGATTAAAAATCTATTTGCTTAAGAGACCAAAAACCTTCAAATCATATTGACATTTAAATATCATAAAGATTGATTATTATGACTCATTGGAATAGAGTCTACTTTCCAGATATTTTGCTTGATTTGATGAATCTACTTATGGTGCAACTGATTTCAAAGAAGGGAAGCTGTAAGGAATTAACACTTTTAATATATATGTCTTCAAAGGATAACTTCTGAAGCTTTAGTTGGGAAAATATGATATTTAATAATCCTCACTGATACTGATCTGCCTATAAGCAGCTCATCTTACCGAACATGTTACTTATTCAGATGCGGATTTATTTCCTAATTCCTAATGATTTTATTTTCTGTCTGAAATCAATGCTAATATCACATAATGGATTTTAAAAGTTCCATGGGAGCTGCGTTGAGTGAATGAACTGAACTTAATATGCTAAAATAATGTAAAAAAGAGGAAAGAAAAGAGTTTTCTGAATGTTTTTTTCTTTTTTTTAGTATATAGACCTTAATTTGTTAAGACATGTACAAAAATGCATTAAAGGATCAGGAATATTTTTCTGCAGGTACTTAGAACCTAATAAATAATGAATGGGATGATTAACTACATAGGCAGAGGTACAGAGCATTACCAAGAAAATACTGCATAAAACCGGGCCTTTGAATAGGTGTGCACTATTGTTTTTAATATATAAAACCACTTGAACATACTCAGTTTTGTATGAAAAGAAAACAAAAGAAGTAAGCACACTTGAATTAACATTGTATTTTCAAATTTAAACAGATTTAAATATTGCCAAGAGCAGTGAGGGCATCTGGAGTTGGGTGGAAGGGCAGCAGAACCAGATGACTGGAGCACCGTGGTGCCCTTCAGCGCTGCTTGAGCAGCCATAGAGGTTTGTGCAGGTCTAGAGAGCTGAAATAAGACCACCACCAGGGCTTCTCCCTGCCCGCTGGTGACCCACCTCGAGCCTCAGGCTGCCCATGTTGGGCGTGAGGGTCAAAAAGTTCCAGTGGGTCATATGGATCATACGCTTCTTCCATTGACCGGCGGAGGAGCTTGTTGGGCCAAGCCTCAGCAGGTCGCAAGACAAAGTCGACTCGCCCAGCATGTTTCATCTTGGCAGGAATGGTGACCCTCTTCATCACCCGGCTGTATCCCACTGCTTGGGCGCTGATTATGTATGTCCCCGGAGGCAGGAGTCGCCAGTAGTCTCCATCAGCAGCTAAGGAAAGGTAAAGACACAACAAAACTGAGCTTAGTTTATGGTCTGGCACCCTTTTTAGTAAATGTATATGTGCATGCACAGGCAGCACAAACATTCAAGGGGCAGGCTTTGAAAGGTTCTCAGATTTCGATTCAGATTTTGAAAAAAGTTCAGATGCAAATTCTTGAATAACAAAAAAGAGACCCCACCTGTGAAAATTTGGCTTTTGGGAGCTAATGGAGCAAAATTCACCCACAAAGTGTCAGTAACTGCTGTGCCTGTATCGTAAGGAAGGGAAGCTTTCCTTGATGCAGTTTTCCCAGGAGTACAAGGAATAACTCCAAAGAAACCAAATGAATTTAAAAATACGTGAAACTTAAGAAAGTGAAAGCAGAATCCAGCCTGCTCTCTCTATATACATATGTATATATATATTTCACGTCTAAGAAGCTAGGAAATCCCTGCTTTTATTATATTACATTCAATTACTTTGCAGACATTATAGCACATAAGAGTATGGAGTCAGAGCTGCAGCTGGTATAAATTGCCATTAGTGTAAAACGGGTGTAAATTTCCTCCAGCTGAAGGTTAGGGCCTGCAGGCAAAAGCAGGGATTTTTTAAAAAGAGTATTTATTCTTCCTTTTATATTCCCTTTATTTTGAATGGTAAGTTTCTCAACTCAGTAAATATTGCATTAATCCTATTTTCTCAGCGAATTCCTCAGTCATTTTTAACACTGAAATTAAAAGACATTTTAATCACATGACATTCCTAACCCCACCTAACTCAAGAACAAATACTCCTTTTTCCATCAATGTAAACATATTTTTTATTTAACTCTTAATTCTTTAAAGGTCCACTGCTAATGGAAAGCCATTGTCTGGGAAGAAGTTTGAAAAAGACCTTAATTCATGCCAGAGTCTCCCACCAGCCTCAAGAATCTGCATCATCTCCACTATTGTATCCCCTCTAATGTTAGGTTTTTTTGAAAGCTGGAAAGCATCCACTACATTATAAACCATGCTGGCTTTCTGAATTGATTCAACAACTATCATTAGAGCAAAATGTTACCATGTTATTCTATTTTGCACTCCTCTGGCCTACCCTGTCCTCACTGAGATCAATAATAAAAATGAGAGCATTGATTTCAGTGAGAGCCTAAAAGCTCAGAACTTTATGACTGTGAAAATTAACAGTTGCATATGCCTCAATAACATGTTTACCAGCTGGCAACAGGTATAAAGTGAACATAATTCAAGGATCTAGGTTCTTTGCATTTGATATAACTGTTGTGCAAAAATTGCATATATTTATGCTTTTCTAAATGACCAAAAAATGTTGTCTGCCCTTCAGTCACTGTGGCTATTCCAGTTGCTAAAGTCAGTGAGGATCCTACTCTAATGTCTACACCTCATGCTAATGATATTTCAACTAACTTATTCTACCAGGGCTCTGTGCCTCCACATCCTGAGTTAGAGCCCCTCAGATGGGCTATTGCCATATTCACCCAAACATGAAACGTAAAGGTGGATTTCTGAATCTGATGGAAGACACATCGGCGTTGATAGACAGCAGACAGTTCCAGGTGGAAGTATTTTAACAGCAAGGATTGCGTCATCCCAGAAACATGACAGACAGGTCGAGAGAAGTTATCCTGTCCCTCTGCTCTGCCCTGGTGAGGCCCCATCTGGAGTACTGTGTCCAGTTCTGGACTCCCCAGCTCAAGAAGGACAGGGAACTGCTGGAGAGGATACAGCAGAGGACCATAAAGACGATTAGGAGCCTGCAGTACCTCTCTTATGAGGAAAGGCTGACAGACTTCGGTCTTTTTAGTTTGGAGAAGAGAAGACTGAGGGGGATCTGATCAACACCTATAAATTCTTAAAGAGTGGGTGTCAAGAGGAAGGGGCCAGACTTTTTTCACTGGTACCCAATGACAGGACAAGAGGAAAAGGGCACAAACTTGAACATAAGAAGCTCCATCTAAACATGAGAATGAACTTCTTCACTTTGAGGGTGGCAGAGCACTGGAACAGGCTGCCCAGAGAGGTGGTGGACTCTCCATCTCTGGAGACATTCCAAACCTGCCTGGACAAGTTCATGAGCAACCTGTTGTAGATGGACCTGCTCTGGCAGTGGGTTTTGACTAGATGATCTGCAGAGGTCCCTTCCAACCCCATATCATTCTGTGATTCTGTGATGTGTCTTTTCTCCTATTATTCTAGAAACAAACCCACAGCTGAGCCTTCAGTTCTCCATTAAGGTGCTATTTCTTTCAAATACAACAAGATTTTTGCAGGTTAAGCTCTCAGTGCTTTCACCCTGCCCCAGGAAAAAGCTCAAACTAAAAATATTACCTGTGGTGACATCATGCTGGATGCCCCTAACTGAAATACGAGCATTTTTTATTGGGTTGCCAAACTTATCAGACACAATTCCTTTTATCCCCCGATGAACCTGGCAAGGCAAAGCAAAGCAAAATTAATAGGAATAATTTATCACAGTGCCACCTCCTCACCTTCTAAAATGAAACCACTGTAGAGAGAAAGCCACTTTCACCAAGTTCAATTCATTATACAGGCTCTTGGGTGCTCATGCCCCTTCAAATCACTTTCTCTGTTTTGGGAGCTCCAAGGGGGCTGAGGGAAAGGAATAACTCAACAAGAGCTTTTTTGGGCTAGGTATGGGGCTCTGCACTGAGTGTCCCTTCTTTGCACAGATCACTGGCACCTCATGATCTGACCCCACTATTTAAAGACCATTCCTGAATGTCTGCCCTAGACCCAGAACAAAAAAGAAATTAAAAGGCAAGGCTTTAAAAACCAGTCTAAACAACGAGAAGGCATCACTGGTGTTAAGAGTGAAGTTAATGTAGCATGAAGCAATGGCCTTTTAATCTACTCAAAATGCAGCACTAAAAGATGTGTGAAACCAAAATCAAGTGTAATTATTATCTTTCAAACAGTACCACATATCAAACAATACATTGCCATCATGGTAGTAGAATCCATTCATACATGTTATATCAATAAACCAGGTCTTTAGTATTAATTGAAATACATAGATTTCATTTTCTTTCATGACATCTAAAAGGGTCCAAAGCTGCTTGGAGATAAAGAACCACAAGTGAACAACTGTCTTGTGATAGACACACTATGTCTAATTTAAAATAGAGCAGAAGCAAAAGAATAAAATAAGATATATAGTCCTATATTAGTATTATTTAATATACAATCTTTAACATAATATTTGTTAATAAATCTCAAATACACTGATGTGCATTAATCAGTACATGATATTAAAATATTAATTTGTTAATATTCATACTCAATATCAGCAAATAAGAATAAATGAGGGAATTCCTTAGCTACTTGAGACTCATCATTACTCTGCTGTCTACACTTCACTGCATGTCAGAACGTCATGATAGCAGTGTGTATAATAATCTTTTTCCCTTCCCTACAAGCACAGAAACCAGCTGCTTGTGCTGATGAGAAACGTGTTTGGTGACAAACCAAAGAGTGATGTGAACTCTATCATACAACTGGGTGCAAAAACACCTCACTATATTTGAAGTTCAATAAAACAAAACAGGAAAAAAACAAAGTATTTAAACATTAAACCTCTTGGGGTTCTTTTTTGCAAAGGAACATTCTGAAGTGAAAACACTTTCCATTGGAAATTCTATATGACCGTTTTAAAATGAAAAGTAATGTCATTTCAATTTTTCCCCTAAATTCCTATGATCAGGCCTAGCTGTTCTCCACTTCCACCCACCCTTCTTTCTTTTCCTCTCCCCACTATCCTTTGTCACAAAAGAATAGAAATAAAGAACAAAGCATTAAACCAATGGACAAATATATTTTCTTTTCTGTTGGAATATAGGGATGTTAAAAATAAACATGAAAATATCCAACTTCACAATAATCCTTAATACAAAGCTGGGGAAAAAAAAAAAAAAGTCTGGGTTAGTGACGGCACTTTTTATTTAAGGTGAGGCTGCGTTGTCACTGCCTCTTACTTGTTAAGTAAATGTTCCATACTGAGTGGAGCTATTCACTGGAAGGTTTAGGAACTCAGTCCTCCATATAAGGACTTGAAAACTGTCCCTTAAGAAGTATTATAATGGAACGCTACAATTTGTTTTTCAGCATGGACTTGAGGATTTGTCATATGGATAGTGGGCAAATCTGGTCAGAAGGCCAGGCATCTAACACCTAAATTTAATTTACAGTGTAGACATACTCAAAGTAGTATGACCTCATCCAACTTCAGTAATAATTTTGCAATTACAACACGATAGAATAAAAATGTCAAAATTGAAGTATCTTCAACAATGTTTACTTTTGTTCTAGTAAATATACTGGTTTTAGTTTCACCTTAAGTCTGTGCCACATAAGTTTGGGAGAGTGTTTTGATACCAACTCTGATGGGGAGAAGAGATCAGTGTTTATGAAAATGAATTCTATTCTGCGTGTTAAGCCAAGTAGATTTGTACACACACCAAACAGCCTGGTATATATCAGAATAAGAAAAGTTTGAATTGGTTATGGCAGATTTAATCCTTATCGGGAATAATTCAGTCATCCTTATCTACAAAGTTGTTTTGCTTACTGTCCTGCATTTACTCAAAAAGCTTTTCCAGCACAGACTTCTACAGTATCTCACACTATAAAAATCTTTACATCTTGAAGACTTCAACTGCAATATATATGGATTTAACCCAGCTCCATTTGGATTCACTAAAACTCATTTTCATCAGACAGCTGTAAAATGAAATGAGTTTGGTGGTCTGTACTGTAGACTTTATTGAATGATAATACTTACCACAAGTAGCAAGAGGTTGCTTAGAAAGGCCATAAAAACACTCCTAACAATTTTAAATTACTGCGTACTCTATCAAAATAAGGCATGACAGAAAGCTAATCTACTAATGGCTGAGAGAAAGATGAGCAACTTCTGTTTCTGTGTTCACTTACTTATTGTCAGGGAGGTATTTGTTTTTGCTGAGCTTAAACTTATTATTAAAAATGACTTCTAGATGGCATGCTTTAATGCTCACAGACGTACAGTTACTCCTTTAGAAGGTCAGGCTTCAGATACGTCTTAACTACCCTGGGCAAGAAATCAAGCTGAAAAGTGTAGAAACTGATTTCTAGCAAGATACTTAGAACCTCTCCATCTCCCGCTGCTGTGTAGTAGGGTTTGGGCCAGAAACATGGACTATGGAAAGGAAAAAGTTCCAAGAATATCTCTGGAAAGCAAATCTTGTTGATTTATTCTTCAAGAGTCAGGCTCATCTTAAAAGTCTTTTTAAATCTAAATGATTCTATGGGTCTAAGATTCACATTTTTCTGAATACGCAAGTTTTCTGCAGCATTAAATTTTGGACAGCTGATTTATAATGTTGTACAATTTACAGACAAATCCCTTTTTCACTATTTTCAAAGCCTTTACCATTGTCAATCTCTCTTTTTCCTGCAACACAGGCAAAATATCATCCATGTGTCCTGCTAGACAAACCTAGGCACTGGGGCCCCTTGTGGAATGCAATGGTTGATTTGGTGCCATCTTGATAACTAACTGGGGAACTAGTAAAGAAACAAATATTGACAAAGAATGAAGAAAAAAAACCCTATAAGCAGGTCCATAAAAGCAAATCTGTACCATTTCCATGTAATTCAGGAGGGCATCTCTGTTTTCATGCCAGATTGTAAACAGTTCTTCCTCCAAAGGAAACTTTTCACATCCTACTTCCACAGTAACTTCAAAGCAATTTGTGTGAAGGTAATTAAAATCTGCCATACCTATAGGTTTAAAAAGAAAAAGGAGAGATCATGAACAAGCCATTTAACCCTTATGTGGACATTTGCTGTTGTAGTCAGCTGAATGAGTTCTTGTGGATGTGAATTAATATAGTGTAAAGAGTGTGCATGGCCAATATATAAAAAGTATTCAACAAAGTCAGAATTCTACAACACATTTCAACTACGAATTAACTAATGGCAATGACAATTCTTTCAGGCGAAAAAACATCATTTGAAATTATTATTCACCTGACCAAGAAGTAGCGATAGAGAGATAAGGATTGGTTAATCATGGTAATTGGATAATCGGCTGTATTAGGGGTGATTGCCAAGGGTCACCAGCAAAGAGATGACCTTTTGCCATTAGTATGTTCAAAAGTGTTTCTGTACAAAAGACATTGGATATAATTTTCAGAAGAATATAAGCTGAAGATATTTAAACCTAATTCTTGCTCATGCCCCAAAGCTCTCTAAATGCCTAGTTTCAACATAATTATTTGGTGATACAGCTGAGTCCTCTATGAAAACACAACTGACGCACTGCTGAAAATTTTATAAATACTGATACCTCGTCCATTCCAGTATTTCAGGAATCCTGAAGAAAACTAAATACTAATATTGGGGAAATCAAATTAGCAACCTAAGCACAAATGAATGGGATGTTTGTTGTAGTTTTTCCTGAAAAAGATTTTATTTAAAATGTACTTGCATAGTCTGCAGGATGGATTCAAATTCATGCCACTAAGAAATGAGAGCATAGCATTAAGCATTTATTTCTACATTTCAGATTTTAAAATTAGAATCATATTATGTGCAATAAAAAATTTAACAAGCAACTTGTTAACTTTTCACAGTCATATCAGGGCTGAATACGTCCTGTGGTATCTGAATATAAATGTTACCAACATACATTTTGCTACTAAATCCCTTACAAGTTACTTTTTGCAAGGGTCTGACCTACAGCAAACTGAAATGAATAAAAATGTTTCTTTCAAACCCTTGTGCCTCATAAAGGTTATATAGAGGTTTTACCTCACTTGATATGACGGTAAAGTGGTTTTACCTCCAGTGAAGCTGTACCACTCGGCACCATTTATAATACCTCCGCGTTTTACAAAATTTCCGCCGCAACGAAGTTCAGATCTGTCCGAGATGACTGGATGCGCATCTGCGTAGGCTTTAGCCAGCATTTTAAACATCTGTAACGAAAGGTTTTGAAATACTTTGGCTTTTACAAGCTGTAAACACTGTCATTGCTGCTCGTAACCAGTGCTGTTGTGCGCCCACACAGTGAGCCATCTTGCACCCTCAAGGCTGATGGAGTGGGTGAGCCTGTGAGCAAGGATGTTCTGCCAGGAATTTTTCACTTGCCTTCTTCTCCAAGGCTGAGCCCGGCAATCCAATATAATTAGCCAGAGATAACATTAAATACCAGTGGACTTTGTGATACTTGGCTTCAACCTATCATCTGGGACAGGAGTAGAGGACTTGTTTGATCGTACTTCAAGTCCCAGGTTTCAAAGCTGAAATCAGCTCTCGCTGTTATGTTTTAGCTTGTGCTATTTTTACCCTTTGAAAAATACCCCCACCATCCTCAGCCCAATCCGGTCTTTGCATTGGCTGCTGCTGTTTAATATAGTGTCCATTTGCTTTGCACTTGTCACTCGCACAGGACAACCTGCCAGTTTGATCTCAATGACAGTTGATTCTTTGTGGGGCAGAAACCATTCCTAAAAAGCGAAGGATAGGACGTGGTGATGGAGGATGTCACCACTGATTTCCTAAGAGTGTTGATACTGATGAAGAGCAGAGGAGTCACCATCCAGACGGAAAAAGTGACAGGTAGATGTAGTGAAGACAGAAGAAACAGTAGCGACCTGCAGAAGCCATTTACTTGAATCAGGTTCCTGACATTTTTCTCCAATATTCATTCCAACTTTGTACAAAAATCCCTCTCTCCTCCTTGTTTATTTGATCCTCATCTATAAAAGCTCTAATTTCAGATTTCAACATTCAAATTGCAGCAAATATCGGATGCTACTTGATCTTATTTCTCAGCATCATGAGTTTCACTGCATATTACTCAAGACAATGAGTGCAGGAAGTTGGGTGGCTAAAATCCTGGTCTTAGAATTGATTCTAAAACTTTATCTTTGATATTGTCACCAAGGCTAAAGACCAAAATGATCAAGCACACAACTTTGATCCAACATTTACAAATGTTTCTAATAATAACAAAGCTGAGCCAACTATGGGATCAGATAGGTGACAAAGGAAAGGTGGTAAGTGTTATGTAAGTGCAAAGACAGTTTACCAAAATACATCTGATGACCAGACACTGAAAATTCTGACTTAATGTAAACTGCTTTTGCATCTCCCTTGAGTTTCTATGTGTCAAAGTATTGCTCAGCCTGGACAATTAATTCTTCTTCAAAGTTTTGCTGGAAAGAAATGAATGTTAATTAAACATGTTAAGATGCACTTTTACTGTCAATACTCTGGGACCAGGCGCAATATCTTTAATTTCCCCAGAAATCTGGGTCCCAGTTCTGAACCTTCTGTGAAAGATATTTGCTAATAGTCCGATAGGTGCCTGTGTGACTTCTGAGTATATTCCTCACCTTGCCCAAAGACATCTGCAGATGTTTTTGTTTTTTTCCAGTGACCAAGACTTTCTTCTAATTTCACACCAAGAAGCATAAGGTTTTCGCCTGGCCAGTAGTGCAAGTGAATGAAGATGGGTGGTAGTGAGAAGAGAATGTGAGAATTCCCAAATCAAACGAATTTGATTAAGAAAAAAACCCAAACAGTTAGAATAAAATAAATAAAAAAAAAAAAAACCCACAACATTAAAATGTGCTTGGATAGAGTACATTTTTTATCACATAGCACCCAATGTATGACTAGTCATGGAGATCAAAAAACCTTAGACATTTAGGTGCAATACAGTGGAACACAAAGGGAAAAAAGGCAGAGGAATCCTTATGACTTTGGAAGTGCTATGCTTTAATTTGGTAAAACGAGGTCAGTGCTGTTACCTTGGCCAGCACTTTTACCCCACTGACTGTCACAGGTTCAGTTTTTCAGGAGGAGGGAAGGGAGTGTTTCCCTTCACCCAAAGGATTGAACTAGATCTGATGCACACAGGCACCAGTGCAGCTTCTTGCGCAACACAAAGCAACATGAGCCTGCCAAAAACATCCATCTCTACAAAAGCCAAATATTGAGAAAGTTCTGGATTAGGTGGGCTGAAGCAGATGCAAGAACGAGTGTGAGGACGTGGCCTCAGCAGGTAACAGTCCAGGCTATGACTCAAAGAAGCTTGAAATCTTCTATGCCTTGGAGCAGGTGGCAAGAGGCTCCTCGTGCTACCACTCATACACCACAAGGGACGCAAGGAGGTGGAAGTACCCAGATGCATTTTTTCAAACAGGACAACCTGGCTTGAATATATTTCAGAAAAATTGCCTTTTCAATTTCTATCCACTATCTGCACTGCAGTACTTCACCCTGGGCTGCAGCCAGGAGTGCAAACTTGCCTTGTTTCCTCTTGCACGGCAAATTGGACAGGTCAGCATTCAGAACAAGGGTTATGGCTAATGTATGGCAGCTAAAACAAGCTGCTATATTTCAGGATGCAGATTCCCTGGCAGCAGCAGGTACAGATGACATTACTTAAATGCAGGTCACTTCACAGGTACAGGTTTTATAACTTTCTGGGGAAAATTTAATGTGATGCAGGTAGTGTTGTTAAGGTAGCTGTGCTGACTCATTGGAAAAATTGTTATTAATTGAGGACATCTCCAGCTCTGCCCTGTATGTTTGAAAGTCCCAAAGTTGTAGCTATCTTCCCAGGCTTTGCAACCACTGACTATGCAGCAGCCACTCAAGTGAGGTCCTCTGTCTCATGCTGTCTCAAACCAGGGATGCCCAGCTGTGCACTGCATTGAATGGAGCACTTCATGCTCAAAACCCATAATCTGACTGGAGATGATGGAGAGACTGATGTCCTTCAATCCCACGGCTGAACTGCTTGATAAGGCACACATGGCCGTACTCCTCCACCATTTTTCCATGTGTAAATTGAGATAGCCCTAGCCCATGTGATGGGATATAAATGCACAGATTTATGATTCCTCCTAGTCCTCACCAAGAGCTTCTGTAGATTTCATTACTGCCCACTAGACATTTTTTACATGGGTTTTTTACTGTGCTGTGCCTGGTCTATTTTACTACCAAATCACCATCACACACTTCTAGTCAGGTATTATACAGCTCAGAAAAAAATGGATTGATATAGAAAATGTTTACAATTATAAATATTTAAATATTGAATAGGCATTGTTGAGAACTGTCACTTTAGAAGAAGTCAGCCCACAGATAGATTCTTGAAGATAATGGGTGCTTCAAGTCAAAGAGCAATTTCTGGCTATTTTCAACTGCTGCTTGTTATATAAAGAACCACTTTTTCTTAAGAGGCCAGGGACATTTTTAACATATGCTGGAAGGCTGAAAAACTAGCTGTTCTCCTAGTGGGCATGTCGGCAATGAATACTAGATTGAGGAAACCAGAGGGAAATAGGAAAGATGGCAAAAAATTTCACAGAAGATTTACAGTGAGTCCCAAATGGGGAACTTTCCAGGGACAGAGAGGGGAAAAACCATTCCTGTTCATCTGACCCGGAATAAATGTTACAAGGCTGCCACCATATGGCAACCTGCATGTTTTTTTTCTATAGGTTTCAACAGAAAATAACGCTGCTGGTCAGGCTTTTCTTCAGGAAATCAGTGGTAAAAATATCATAGCCTTCATGCTTTAAATAGTAAAAGCTTGGCTTTTCCTAACCTGTGCCTTATGAAACCATGTTTGGCCTCACGAAACATCAGTATATCTTTATAGATCAAGCTGACAGTGTGTAACTGATCCTATATTTTCAAGCACATTAAATAAGTGTATAAATCATATTATATATACGTATATATGCATGCGTAATGTATATAAACATGTGATTTATTACATATTTCATACACACATGCATACATATACAAACATGTATACAAGCTAAATAAATCAAAGTTTGTTACTCACTAAAAGAAAAAGGTTTTGTAGTTCCCCACGTGGAAACCATACTGATATGCTCCCCATGCAAAACTGATATTACCTTCTCATCAGGTGTAGGGGAGAACATTTTTTCCTCCATAGGATGCCTTGAATAGTCATAAGGATAGGTCACAACCAGCTCACCTCCATGGAGGCTGGCAGAGAGCACAAACGGGATTGATCTCAACCACTTCATGACCGCTTTCGTCTCAGGGGCCACCTGAAATCCAGGAGGAAAAAGAAAAAAAAAGATGTGAATAGTCATACAGCTTCAAAGGGGTTTGGTCCTGGGCAGGATGAAGAGCAACAGAGAAGGGAGTGTGTTAGACAAGAGAACCATGAGTCTTTTGGGCTTTTCCATCCCAAAGGTTCTTGGGGGAAGAGTGTGAGTTTGCTACAGGGACACACTGCTTGCNATAACAGTGACATTTTCAGCAGGTCAAAGTGATGACAGCAGCTCCTTTGGCTCGAAAAAATGTGGTGCTGTACCACTACTTGCAAACTAAACTCTTTTTCTAATCGCATTTCTGAATCAGCAGGGTTGACTACTTATGGGTAAACTGGAATATGGGGATCAATCTGTAACTCTCAGCACTTCCTGGAAATACATTGTCCTCTTTGCTATCCTTTGGTCCATGTTCATCTGCAAATAAATGAAAACTAAGCATAGTTTTCACCTGTGGTGAATTGCTGCAGATAAGCCACAAAATTTGTCCTTCTAACAGTCCATGCTCAGCGACAGCTGCCAAGGGAGTGCGCACTAGACCCCTAAAGATGCTCAGGCCCCATTTCCCATCCCCTCCTCCCTCGGCATGCTGGAGGCTCCTTCATCCCTTTTTCTGAGGAGTAACTTCACAGACCTACTCGGTTGTTACTTAATTCTTAGGTGTAACAGCGTCATCTGGTGGCCGGTCTCTGCAAGTCCAGACAGCCAGTGACCTTGGAGGAGGTGAGGTTCTTCTCCTTCCAGCTTGTGGAGTTACCAGGGAACAGTGGGTTGAGGGCAGAGGCTGCTAATCCAGATTCTACTTTACACAAGTGCAGATATGCAGGTTTTAAAAAAACTAGTCTCTTATGAGTGAAGTCACTCCTCTGCGACAAGTGGGTAGCACAAAATTAGGTGTGGAGCAGAGAAAACCCCTGTGAGGCAAATGTGCACCATGGATGTATTACAGCTCCCAGAAATGAGACAGAAAGCCAAGGGCCTCAGGAAAAAGCCATGCCTAAGTACAGTTTTACCTGGAATGTTTTAAGGTATCACCCTACCCGTTCCTGACCTAGGAAGGAGGCTACCTCCCTTCAGATACCAGTTTTTAACTGAGCTCTTCTAGGTTTTTGTTTTCGTTAAAATTCCATTCTGTAGTCACTGAGTTGAGTTAGTGCCTCCAGCTGCTGCAGCTGTGCTATTTAAAAAGGCTGTATCTTGTACCTGAGAAGATACAGGAACCTGAGGGTTTGCACTGCTGTAAGGTGAATTATTAAATCAGTAATTTGCAGTTAGCATACAGACACAAGTCACATTGTGCTACACCAGGTCCATTTTATCTGCCAGCCTAGTGGGAGCCTCTGAATGTCAGGGCATTTCCATCTCAGTATTATAAAGAGGCAACTTAAATGCAAGATGAGATTTAACAGGTAAAGTCTGATCAACTCAGGAATACCCAGAAAACACTTTGCATGCCAGAAACATAACCAGGTTTTTTTGCATAATTGGGAAGATTAGACACAGAGTTTCCAGGAAAGGCATGACCTGAAACACTATTTTTTTTTTATTTTTAAAAAGACAGATAAAGGGCACTGAAAGGAAAAACACTCTCCACTTTTTGCCATCTCACAGATTTACTCACATGGGAGAAGAAAACAGCTCACCAGGCTTCATGACAAGGAACCTGGCAGTGTCTGAAGAACACTACTGGCAGAAGTCAAAGTATTTACTTTTCTGGTCTTCGTGCAGTACCCCAGGATGGTCTGATAATAACCTTTATCCCATGGGAATTTCAGACTGAACCAGCCAGTCTCACCTGAACCCTGAAAATGTTTTGTTCATTCTTTGAGTCCTTCTCTTCTGAAGAGCAGGAGACCCTAGGTGGCTTGTAAGAGGCTGCAAGTGGCGCTGCCTACCCCACGAATCCCTGCTTGAGGGTTCACAGGGTGGCTGAGGACCTGGCACCGAACCCATGCCATCCAAGTCCCCAGCACCAGCACTCCCCAGGAGGATGCTGCCCAAAAATCTCAGCAGCTCCCTGCCCAGCCTGCAGCTGCCCCAGCTCCCATTGCCCAGCCAGAGAGACATCAGAATCAGCCCTGCTTTTAAACAGCAGCCTTTGGCCTTGATAAGAAGATTTTTAAGTTGCTTCTGCAATTCAGTGGGCAAGGGTGAAATGCACAGTTCTCCTTAGAGAGCTCCTAAATTCAGTCCTCACGGTTAACCAACTTGCTCACTAGATACCGGCATGAGCCATGAAACTGCTGTGTCACAGAGCCAACGTCTTATTGAAGCGAATGTTGTGGAAAATCAGGATTTTCAATGTCACTATTTTTATCCTAATAGCATTTCAGTGACATCACGTACGGTGATTAAGGCTTTGAGATATGCACATCCTGGTTCAAGCTCCACCAGATGATATCAGATGGTATCTGTGTCACTCTGGCCTTCGACTATTCATAGACTTTTCCTTTAATGTGGGTTTGATTGTTTTTATTTTTTCCACCAGGGCTCTTGCTTTTTAGTCAGAGGAGATCAATCTTAAAGTATCCATCTCACAAGAGCAATTTGGATCACAATTAGAAAACAGCAAAATTATTTCTGCATAAGTAGAGGGAATGGCCACTACCCTTTTTAAACTTGAATATCATTTCTGTCGATTACACTGCAATTAGTCACTGTCTCCGTGGCTTTCTAAGATTTCTTTTTTCCCTTTTAGAAGAAACTAGGCTCATTTTCCTAAGGACTATGCCAGCCACCACTGGCACAGACTTTGAAATTCTGTTTGAATCAAGCTAATTTAACTGACTTAATTTTAGACGAAGCCTGAAGTCTCTCAGTCTGAGCCATCAGACCACTTATTACAACAATTCATAATAGCAGGGAACAAAGCGCACTGTACAGCAAGGGTTATGGGGGGACAGGAGCTCTCCTGAGTTTATGGGATTGGCTGAGAACTTGCTTTCCATTTTCTGATCTTTATACAATGCCCTGCAATACTCAGGTAATTACTTTAATAAGGCAGGTAATAAACACTATTAAGTAAATGAAAGCTGAGAGGCTGGTGTTGAGACATCCAATCTAATGCACTCACATGCACAAGGCTGACTACTGTGGGAGCCATGAGTTCACCTGCTTGACACAACTGAAGCTCATTATGGGAAAACTGGCTGTCCTGTGATACCACCAGCAGCAGAGACGGACACGAGGCAGCAGGATGACTTGCGACTCTGAACTATGTGAAACTGCAGCCATCAAGGAGATTAGTGTCATCCTGTTCACAGGCATTTGTTCTGCACAGCAAATGGATTTAGAGATGCTCTGGGTGTTGTTTAGGTCAGGATCCACTTTGGGGTCAGGATAGCATCTAAAGGTTCCCTGAGGTTTGGTGTTCTGAGGAATGAACCACTGGACCACCACCTTGTTTCAATTTATTCTTCAAAAACAAGAAAAGGTTTGCAGAAGGGATGTATTTATGAGGCTGGGTCTGCACTAACTGACGCAGAACTCAGACAGAGGGGGTTTGTGTGCCAAGCCTTCCCGGTCCCTTGTTTGTGGTGACAGACACCCCAGGGTGACCAGCAAATCTTGGCACAGCAGTGGGGGTAACTGTGAAAGAAATGTTAGGTTGTCTCCATCCTGCCCTCTATAAACTGCTGTGATGTTACAAAAGTATCTAAGAAAGCTAAATACATGGTTGTAAAAATCACTTATGCAAGTGGCTGCCTACCGTTAAACCAAAGACCATCAGAAGGACTAGGGCTTTGGGAGTGGGAAAGGGGGCGGGGAGGTTAGAGCAGGGAGTTATGGAGACTCGGCTGCAGTGTGAGATAAGCTCACAGTTTGCATTAGCAAAAAGAGGGGTCAAAACCATGTTGCTCCTTCCTTAATGGTGCTTGGGCCTTCAACCCTACTCCTCTGGACACAGAGAGTGAGCACATGGTTGGAGGGAGATCTCCATCCTTTCCTTCATACTTTAAACTCTGCTGTGCAGCCGCTACTCCAGTCCGAAAGGGCAAGAGCAGCTTTCCTGGATACTTCCACGGAAAATCAAAGGCTTCTTTTTTTTTTTTT